>ML392905.1:0-16765 GCA_005239525.1 Nicotiana knightiana
ATTCTCAGCTGTGGGTTGTGCCCAGTCATATAAAGGAGCCTCTGCCCCTATTTGAGAGACTGGTTCTACCACATTATCGCCATGATTGTTCCGGTTATGTGCATCTTCTATGTCGGTTTCAATTTGTTCAATTTGTGGTTGATGTTTGCTTTTCCGGTTGGTCCGGTTTATGGCCCTGAAAACTTTCTCGGGGTCTGATAAGGCTTCAATTACTTCACCAGTCCTCGATGAGTTTCTAGGCATGCACCTGCAACACGTTAGCAAACGTTAAACTTTCAATGTGAAAACGAAAATTTGAAGACAATTGACTATATTTCAGAATTTTGTATTTCTTCCAACTCAATTGATAATACCGTTAATTCCCCNTTAGCTCGGTTTCCATCTCCAATTCACCTACACATGAAATAGACTCTATTATGCACATAAAAAGTGTATTTTTATCGTTAACGCACATAAAATGTAGTGCATATAACATATTAAACCATGAATTCTAGCCTCGCATCAGGAAATCACCAACTGACACCTTCCAACGATGCTGAAGTGCACACTCTCTGCAACATCAATACCTCATCCTAAGTCTGATCTCATTCACCAACTTTACCAGTCCGTTCGCTCCCCATGGACATCTACTAAATGCGCTACAACATCTTTAAATTCGCCGCCACATTGCGTCCTCCTTCATTCCTAACCACTCCTCCCTATTGTATCCAACCTTCCGCCGAAATAACCCATATTTCAACTTAAGCTCGTAGACCCAATCGCCATCCACTAAAACTCTCAAACTTTCCCTCAAGATAGGCAAATGTCTTACGACTGAACTTCTATTCTATGCTGCCACTCTCCCACTTGTTAATCTCATTCCTTTAAGCACTACCTGACCTCCTTTCCTTCCGCCTGGACCTTTAGAAATTTAGCCGCCGCCTGACACTTCTCACATGTCTTCCTTCGTTGTATGTTGTCCAATTCAATATCATTCTCTGCAGCTCTTACACCAGTAGATCACCGCGACTTCAAAGTCTCCGAGGATGATCTTTCTCGAGCTGCCCTCATTAGAAATAACTATTCAGTCCTGAACCACCACGCACCACGATCTCTAACAACTGCTTTGTCCATACTACTTCACAACACTCTGACCTAATGCAACCGAAGAAACCATAGCACCGACAGACTTAACACATTCAATTCGATCAAAATCAGTGATACCCTATCACAGATGAAGACTCCATCTCGCTTGATAACACCAAGTCTTATTACTTTATCAACCCCAACCGGATCATTGATAATCCAAATGCCTTCCTCTGCCGGAACTAAAATACCGAAATCTCAAAATCACACTCTGAGAAAACCTCCCTTCAAACCATTCATCACCCCCAACATATGGGCAAGTATTCCACCATCATACTCACATCGCGCAATAACCAATCGTAAGCATCATAACAATCTGAGCATAACCTCAGGGCTCTCAGAAACACAGCTACTGAGCTAAAACAACATATTATCCTTCCGCAGGGCCATAACAACAACCCCTTACAAATACACATGGAAAATATCTAGCATCATATCCGAAGCACCATTTCAATTCCTCAAATTCCCGATTCATAGCAAGCGCTTTGCGGCGTATAAAATTGAGTAGGAATAAACATAGGCATAAACCTCAAAGGAATCGGATCGCACGATGAGGAATCAAGAAGGGAAGTACTCCTAACAGCCCTATAGCCTCACGAAGATAAGTACAGACGTCTCTGTACCGATCCTCAAGACTCTAATAGACTAGATCATGACTCGTGAGACCAAAGGGAACCTAGCGCTATGATACCAAGTTGTCACGACCCAAAATCTACTAAGGCCGTGATGGCGCCGGACACCACCGTCAGGCAAGCCAATCATTAATTAGTTGAAATAATTTCTTGTTTTAACATCTTTTCCAAAATCATTATCTTTCACTTACAAGCTATAATAGAGAATAAAAATTTATCAAATAAAAATACGACAGGTAAGCCATTCCATTTATTAAATTAAATCCCAAATACATCCCAGAACCCGGTGTCACAAGTGCATGAGCAAATTCTAAGAATTTTACAATTTCTACAAAGCTTGTCCGGAATACAATTGGACAAGGAAATTAAAATAAATAAAATAATACAATACGAGGGAGACTCTGTCAGCTGCGGATCGCCTCCGGATGATGCAGCTCGCCTAAGTCTTCAAACCAGCATGTCACTATAAAACTATCTGTGCAATAAAAATGCACAACAAGTGTAGCATGAGTACAAAAATAACGTGTACTCAGTAAGTCGCCCGCCTAACCTCAGAGAGGTAGTGACGAGAGGTCGGATTAGACACTCACTGAGGTCCAACAAATTAATTTAACACAATAAGATATCAGTATAGGCATACAAGGATGATAAAACAATAAGCATTACGGATAACTGTAATTCAAATAAATACTGAAAGTAAACAAACAGGTACTACTTCCTCATTTTCCCCCAAATACATTAAATAAATAATTACTTCTTTATTTTCCCCCAAATATCTTGTCATTTCAAAATTCATGAAAAAAAATCATTTAACAATTTAGCATGCGCATACGAGATAAGGACAACCGGCCTGAGCCATCATAATAATCATCTCTATGCACTGCCGAGGGTAGAATGGCCCGAACCATAATATTTCTTCAATCTCGCCGTAGCGTACGGCCCGCTCCCATGAGAGTGGGGGAAATAACACTCCGCTCGCGGAATGTAAATTGCGAAGCGGTCACATGCAGTCATGCACAATCAACAGTCCACCCCGACTACATCGGGAAAACAAATACTCAAGTAAATGACAAATTTCTCTTTTAAAAATCACAAAAATTAGTATTTAAATCCTTTTTTCGAAATTCATTTGCCAAGTTTTATAATATTCAATAATATAACCTTATTCGGAATACAATTATCCACTGAGGAGTCAATTCTCTTTTAAATGATTAAAAAGATACACTCTAGCCTTCGTAGGAAATAAGTTACAAATTCAATAGCATTATCAGTCTAATATCATTGACAGGATCACATGTACAACACGTAAGGCATGCTAGTGGGTCCTAGACTACCCGGTAGCGATGCACGGACTCCTGTCACCTCGTGCATACGTAGCCCCCCGCAGATAGTAGCACATACTTAATTAGTTAACCTAGGGGGAAAATTCCCCCTCACAAAGTTAGAAAGGAGACTTACCTCGCTCCGAAATTCCATAACCGGCTTCCAAGCCCTTCCGACGACTCCAATGGACGTACAACGCCCCAAAACTATCCAAATAACGACAAACCAATGAAATTATACTCTAATATTTGCAACAATTAAAATTATATAAATTCCCAACTCCGCTCAAGGAATTGACCAAAATGCTCTCGGGCCCACGTGCCCGGATTCCGAAATTTTTTGAAGATAATGATTATTCATAGCCTTACTAACTCAAATATACAATTTACTCTAATTCCATTACTCAAATTCGTGACCAAAAATCCAAGAATGCAAATTCTAGGTTTTTCTTCAAAATTTTCAACTTTTCCACAATTTTTTCATGATTTTCCATGTTAAAATCTAGACATAATACATGTAATTAACTTGCAATAGGTGGGATTGACTTACCTCCAAGTTGCTAGGTGAATATCCCTCTCAAGAAGCTCCAAAAATCGCCCAATAATGAAGAAATGAGCAAAAATGCTAAAACCCCCGCATTAAACACTCACTGCCCAGCGATCTTCGCGCCCCCGACAAAACCTTCGTGCTTGAGGAAAAACCTTCGCGCCTGTAGTCTTCGCACCCGTAGACAATTCTTTGCGCATGCGGTCTTCGTACCCGCAGCCAATTCTTTGCACCCGCGGTGCCTGGCCAGCCCATGCCTTTTCGCTTCTGCGACTCGTGCCTCGCATCCGCGAGCTCGCACCTGCGGCCTTCCAAGCGCAGGCGCGATCGCACCAGAAGCTGGGAGCTTCAGCTTATGCTCTCCAAGTTCAAACTTGGTCCGAGGCTCGTCGGGTTAACACCTGAGGCCCCTGGGGTCCAACCCGAACATGCCAACAAGTTGCAAAACATAATGCGGACCCGCTCGAGGCCTCAAATCACATCAAACAACGCCGAAACCACGAATCGCACCCCAAATCCAAACTTTATGAACTTGAAATTTCAAACTTACATCTCCGATGCCGAAACCTATCAAATCACATCCGATTGAACCCAAATTTTGCACACAAGTCATATTCGACATTGCGGACCTGATCCAACTCCCTGAATTGCGTTCCGACCCCGATATCAAAATTTTCACTTCCGGTCGGATTTCTCAAAAAACTCCAAATTTCTATCTTTAGCCAAATGACTTCAAAATGAACTACGGACATCCGAATTCACTTTCGATCGCGCTCCCAACTCCAGAATCACCATACGAAGTTATTCACAGGCTCGGAATCCCAAACAGATATCAATAACTCTGAAATGCTTTCCAACCCAAATTTATGAAATCCTTCTAAAACACTAACTTCCACAATATAAGCCGAAACGCTCCCGGGTTATCCAAAACCCGATTTGGACATACGCCCAAGTCCGAAATCATCATACGAACCTGCAGGAACCTTCAAACTCCGATTCGAAGGTCGTTTACTCAAACTTCCAATATTAGTCAATTTCTCCAACTTAAGAATTCTGAAATGAGAATGTTCTTTCCAATTTGACTCCGAACTTCCCGAAATTCAACTTTGACCATGCCCACGAGTCATAATACCTGAAATGAAGCTGCTCATGACTTCAAACCGCTGAACGACGCGCTAGAGCTCAAAACAGTCGGTCGGGTCATTACATATATATGTAATTATATTAAAACTTGAGTAGGAAGGATAATATAGTTTCATATAGTGGATACAAATATAAAAATTCCTAAAATTTACCAGCAAAACTAAGACAACATTTTAAATTTATTTCAGCTTCCTAGGCCCAACGTACAAAATAAAACTGGGCAATACTCTCATTAATAATGGGCCTTTATAGCTGCGGCATGAAGTGAAAGACGCGAGCGGCATATCGATACCAGCAATGGGTGATGTTTAAACTTTTTATGTGACTAGTTTTGTGACTAGTTTCTGGCTTGCACATGTATCTCATACTAAATAGTATAAATATTTCAAGATGATATAAATTGCTATTGTAAATCACAAACGTGTGTATATATATATATATATATATATATAGTGTAGAAAGTTAGAGAAGAACACTCTTACCAATAAAGTATAACAAAATAGAAATTTTTACATTCTTGTACACTATATGAAACTATATTACCCTTCCTACTCAAGTTTTACTATAATTACATTTTATATACTCAATTATCATTTATATACATTTTAAGGGAATTAATGATAATAATTAGTGTCCTAAAATAATTCTAATGTATCTTCCACTCCCCCCACGTTTCTCTCTCCACATCCCACCCCCATCCCCCACGTATCTTGCACTCACCCAGGATTCCACCATCGACAACTATTAAAAAGCTTTGAATTCGAATTTGGGTATTTGAATTGGGTGTTGTTGCAAAGGATTGACAATTCTCTCTACGGCTCTCTCTCTGTCTCAATCCCTAATTTCAGTAATGTAAAGAAAAGGAAAAGAGAGCAGTAATTCCACCATTGACAGTTATTAAAAAGCTTTGAAGCTTTGAATTCGAATTTGGATTTTCAAAAACTATTATTTGTTTGGATTGAGTGTTGTTGTAAATAATTGGGAATATGATTTGAAATTTATATCTCAATTTTGAGGGTGTTTTGGTGAAGATTAGACTTGATTTTGGCTTCAGATTGAAGCTCGTCGAAGAAGAAGAAGAAGGTACGATATACATTATATTTACGAAATTTTATTAAATATGTAGAAAATTTGCAGAAAAATTGTATTCTGTTATTTATATATATTTTTTTATTTAACTATTGTATGAAAATTGAACAACATTGTATAAAAATTATATTTAAGTTGTATGATATTGTAGTTGTATATAACTGAGTAGAAATAATGTATGAAAATTGTGGATAAGTTATATAATATATAATTAGTTGTATGAAATTTATTTTTACTATATATAAATCAGATACAAAATATACAAAAGACATATTGTATAAAATTTGTATTTAAGTTGTATTTAATTGGGTAGAAATAATGTATAAAAATTGTAGATAAATTATATAATATATAATTAGTTGTATGAAATTTATTTTTACTATGTATAAATGCATTGCATTACAAAGAAAATACATTAGTTAGTTCGTCTTGTACTTTGACCAGAAAGTTCCTGGAAACTATAGACAAATTTCTTCCCCTCCTTCTTGCAAACAAAAAGAAAGAAGAAAAACAAAACATTTATGTAATTTTCGGCCAAAAAATTGCCCCGTTGTTGCGGTATACTCCTTTTATGTTCTATTACTGGAAAAAACAGTGATAATTACAATCTTTTCAGGTTCAACAATATATGTTACCAATTTACCATAAAGCTAAATTCCTCTTTTCAACGGCTAAAATAACTTGTAACGACCCGACTGGTCGTTTTGAGCTCTAGCGGGTCGTTCAGCAGTTTGCAGTCATGAGCAGCTCCATTTCAGGTATTATGACTTGTAGGTATGGTCGGAATTGAATTTCGGAANTGGGTCATTCAGCAGTTTGAAGTCATGAGCAGCTTCATTTCAGATATTATGACTTGTAGGTGTGGTCGGAATTGAATTTCGGAAAGTTTAGAGTTGATTTGGAAAGAAAATTCTCATTTCAGAAGTCTTAAGTTTAAGAAATGGACTAAGATTGGAATTTTGAGTAAACGACCTCCGAATCAGGATTTGAAGGTTCCAGCAAGTGTGATGATTTCGGACTAGGGTGTATGTCCGGATCGGATTTTGAATAACCCGGGAGCGTATCAGCGTATATTGTGGAAGTCAGCATTATTGAAGGAATTTCCTAAGTTTGGCTTGAAGCGCATTTAGNATATGTCTGGATCGGATTTTGAATAACCCGGGAGCCTATCGGCGTATATTGTGGAAGTCAGCATTATTGAAGGAATTTCCTAAGTTTGGCTTGAAGCGCATTTAGTGATGTTGATGTCCGTTTGGGATTCCGAGTCAGGGAATAGCTTTGTATGGTGATTTTGGAGTTGGGAGCACTATCGGAAGTAAATTCGGATGTCTGGAGGTCATTTTGGAGTCAATTTGCTAAAGATAGAAATTTGAAGGTTTTCGAGAAATCCGACTGGAAGTGAAAATTTTGATATCGAGGTCGGAATGCAATTCCGGAAGTTGGAGCAGGTCCGTAATGCCGAATATGACTTGTGTGCAAAATTTGGGATCAATCGGACGTGATTTGATAGGTTTCGGCATCAGATGTAGAAGTTGGAAATTTCTAAGTTCATAAAGTTGGGAATTGGGTGCGATTCGTGGTTTCGATGTTGTTTGATGTGATTTGAGGCCTTGAGCAAGTCCGCATTATGTTTTGAAACAGGATGGTATAATTGGACAGGGTTCCGGGGGCCTCGGGTGGATTCCGGGTGGTTAACGGATAAAGTTGAGAGTTTGAAGAAGGCTGGAAATTGCTGTCATCTGGTGTGACCGCACCTGCCAGGATTTGGCCGCAGGTGCGGTTATGGCACCGCAAGTGCGAAGGATTGATGGTCCGGCTGGGAGCGCAGGTGCGATGGTATTTTCACACCTGCGAGGTCGTAGATGCGGATTATGGGGCAGGGGTGCGAAGTTGGCTCGAGCTAAGGAAAACCGCAGGTGTGGAGGTTTGGTCGCATCTGCGGAATCGCAAGTGCGAGTGTTGGATCGCAGGTGCGACAATGGCCTGGACAGAATGTTTTAATACCGATAATTTGTTGCCATTTCTTCATTTCTTCTTTGGTTTGGTCGATCTTGGGAGGCTTCAAGGAGAGGATTTCTTCATGCAATGTCAAGGTAAGTAATTCCTTCATGTTTCTAAGGTTAAATACAAGTTATATGCATGGATTAGACATGGAAATTAGTAGGAGAATTGAGATTTTTGAGGAGAGACCTAGAAATGGTAACTTGGATTTTAGCCACGAATTTGAGGATAGAATGTAGAGTAAATTGTATATTTGAACTAGTAAGGCTATGGGTAGAATATATCTTCGAGAAATTTTGAATTCCGGGCACGTGGGCCCGAGGGCATTTTGGTCATTTCACTAAGCGGTGTTGGGAAATTATATAATTTGGAATTCGTTGCAAATATTAGGGTATATTTTCATTGGTTTGCCGTTATTTGGATAGTTTTGGGGCGTTGTGGTCCGTTGGAGTCGTCGGAAGGGCTTAGAAGTTGGTTATGGAATTTCGGAGTGAGGTAAGTCTCCTTTCTAACTTTGTGAGGGGGAATTGTCCCCCTAGGTGAATTAAGTAAGTATGTCTATTATCTTCGGGGGCTACGTGCGCACGAGGTGACGGGAGTCCGTGCGTAGCTACTATTATTCCATGTCCGGGTAGACTAGGACCCACTAGCATGCCTTACGTGTTGTACCTGTAATCCTGCTTGTAATACTAAACTGCTAATATAATCGAAATCGTAAATGAATATCTAAAAGAAGACTAGAGTTTGTTTTGTTAATCATCTAGAAAGAGGATTGATTCCTTTGTGCATAATTGTATACCTGGTGGGGTTAAATTATGGAACATCATTAAACTTGATCTACATCTCATGTCCCTTTAGAAAGAATTTTACCACTTTCCTGAGAAAACTGCTTTTTTGATAAAATGTGGACTTATTGTGTGGACATGTGTAACTTCGGGTAATTGAGTTGCATGTATGATTCGCGAGCAGGATGACCCTGTATTTGTGTGTATTCATATGAGCACCTGAGTCGCAGGTATAATTCGCGAGCAGGCTAGCCTTATTATTTTATGTATAACCGTGTCGCATGATCGATTCGCGAGCGGGGCAGATAGATGCATCTATGGTTCGAGCCGTTCGACCCTCGGCAGTGCACATTTTATTATTGTTGGTCCGTGCCGTTCGACCCTCGGCATTGCTTGCACATGATATTTACTTCGTAGTTGCTATGATTTGTGCCTGATTACTGGCCTGGAATTTTAAGTTGTCAACTGAAATAACAGAGATTTAAAGTTATTAAATATTTTTGGAAGAAGTTGTTCCTTCCCGTTGATTAAATTGTTGTTTGATTTCGAGATTTCGGTATTTTAGTTCCGACAGAGGAAAGGCATTTGGATTGTGAATGGTCCGGTTGGGGTTGATAAAGCAGTAAGACTTGGTGTCTTCTTGTGAGGTGGGGTATGCACCTGTGACGTGAAGTCGTCGTCATTGATCGAATCGAATGTGTTAAGTTTGTCGGTGCTATGGTTTCTTCGGTTGCATGGGTCAGAGTATTGAGAAGAAGTATTGAAGAATGCGGTTGGCAGAGACCGCGAGGTGCGGTGGTTCAATACCGGATAAGTGTTGATAATGAAGGCATACTAGTGAAAGATTATCTTCGGAGAGCTTGAAGTCGTGGTGATCTGCTAGTTTGGGAGCTACAGAGAATGATCCTGAAGTGAGGATAGGCGGTGGTTCCATTTTTAGGAGGCTAGGTGTAAGAAGCGGAAGTCGAGCATTCACAAAGTGGGGGAGCGGCAGCATAGCTTGGAATTTGAAGATATTGTCACGCATTTAATGGATGTCCATGAGGAGCGGACGGACTAGTAAAGTTGGTAAATGAAGCAGGGCGTAGGATGGAGTATTGAAGTCGTAGAGAGCGTGCATTTCAGCGTCGTTAGAAGGTGTCCGCGGGTGATTTCCACAGGTGGGTTATCTCTTGTGAATAGGTTAGCAGTGGTATGGTTGGCAGGTCTCTGTGAGGGGTTCTAGTGGCTATTCGGTAGGAGGCAGAATGTGTGAATGATGCTAGAGAATTTGAGTATTTAGGGAGTGCTAGCAAGAGAATTTGGAAGAATTGGACGGATTGGTTGAGCAAGATCGCGTTATCAAAGGAGAAAGGATCTCAGCAGGGTCTAGAGTGGTGCAAGGAGTAGATTCGGGCTAAGTAGGGAGTCCCACCATCTGCAGTTGGGTTGCAGGATTGTGTTATCATAGGGTTGCAGATTGACGGCGTGTTGGCAAGTTATTACAGCTAAGGGAAAGGAGTAAAATGGTGATTGTGCGTGGGATTTGATGAATGTGTGCAAACGTTGGCCCTGTCGGGCCAGGTTTAGGCTTTGGAAGATTCAGAATTTTACTTAAGTCATAGGTGAGTTGTCAGGATAGTGACTCGGTCACGTGCTTCATTGAAAAGGGTGTCCATGTGCTAGAAGAGCCTCGGAGTTGTTGTATTTGGGGCGAGTCAGAGTGGGTGACTCTCAATAGCGGCCTGAATTCAAAGTTAAGAATGCGACGTTTAAGGGTTTCAGGCAGCAATATGATCGAGAATCGAGCTTTTGTAGATTAATTTCTGAGAAAAAGGAAGAGGGTTGGAATGTTCTATGATATGTTTCAGCATGCAAGATAGTATTGGAAGAGTGAGAAAAATAAACTCCGGGTTATAGAAAGACTATCAGGAGAGTATGAGACGGGTTGCGGGATTTAGGCAGCATAGTCTCGTGAATCAAAGTCACTCAGGATGAGTGAGGGTTGAGTTTGCTATGAGTTGAAGGAAGTTGCTATTATTCCAGAGGCAATTGAAGATGATTAAAAAAAGATAGATTGATTAACCATGGTTGAAATGGCACATTTACGGCAGTGATCAGTTCCTTCGATGTGATTAAGTTATTCATGTGGTTTGTGCCGGTGTGTGTGGGGCTTGTCGGCTGTCGTAATGGATTTCATGTGGGAGCATTTGAGTGCTATGGCCTGTCAGGTGTAGGCGGATCCCGGAAGGGTTATGGTGGTATAGACTACTACTTAAGGATTTGCATGTTGGGTGATTGTGGGAAGTCACTCGTGTGTTGAGATGGTACTCTTGAATTGAGTTAAGTAAAAGTTTTCAATATGATGAAGTTTTCACCCTATTGGTGGTTCAGAAGTTATGATTGAATTCTTGCGCTACCTCATATTGGCATGTTAGGTGCGGAAAGCAGTATGTAACTGGGAGTAAGAATCGAGATTTGCGGTTCGGTGTTAATAAGGATGTCATGAGCTCGGAAGAGTAAGAAAAGGTGATTCGAAAGTTCAGAGTAAGCTGGTGTTATCTTCAGTGTCACCTGAGATCGATATTCGGTGAAAGAGGCTTTGTACCCTGGTCATGAGTTCTTGATGTGTTTGCAGCCTTAGTGTTGTCGGTGTTATGGATGGGCATACTTGTTGCCTTGTGTGGAAGGTCGTGGAAGCATGACCGCGAAAGGATTGTATAAGTGTGACATGAAGTCACTGAATGGATTGAAGAATTGGACTGAGTTTAAAGAAGTGCAATATTGCTTAATTGAGAATTTAAGCCTGGAAAGTGTTCAGTTCATTTGGTTGTGGATTGTGGGGTGTTTGTCCCGGCTACGATGGTTGTTCTCGCGTATTATGAGAGAAAATGGGTTAATATGGACCCAGGTTAGGCTATTAGCCTAGTTTGGTGCGAGCAAGGTAGACTCGATGCTTGTGGATGGATTTAAATATGATTATGGGCTCCGTATGAGCCAGGCATGTTCATTTCAGTAGAGCGCTTTTTTTCCATGGAAAGGTATTAGAACAACAGATGTTGTTTCGTCTTCGTCAAATTCATGTGATATTATGATTGTGCCATGTGAGTTGTGAAACGACTTGATAATTTCCTATGTGTTGAGGTCCCGCGTAGTGGGGATGTTATGTGAGCAGGATAGCTCTTGAGATCCGGAGTGTATGTATATATATATATATCGCACCTCAGTTGTGCTTGAGTTTTATAGCCTACGGCTTTATCAGTCTCCCCAGGATGGTATTATGCACTTAGTGTGCTTATGATCGATATTCAGTAATTTTTAATAGTGAGCAAACCAGCTCCGTATATATCTTCTTCTGTAAATTTTATGTGAGGATCGGGTGGCACGTCGCCACGGGTATGTTATTCGGATCGGGTTTCACGCCGCAACAGTGTGATGTTGAGTAAGGTTCCTATAATTATTTTCTTGTGTTTTACTCCCTATTTTCTGAAAAGATTTCATATTAGTTGCGTGAGTTGAATAGTCTCTTCCTGAGTCGTTTCTTATTATCATGTTTGAGTTATGGCCTATTGGCATGATGTGGTATCATGTGAGGATGATTTGTTGGCTGAGCAGTTCATACTGGGTGAGACGAGATTTTCGGATCAGGGATCAGTGCGATAAGGCTATGTGAAGTGTATATTGAAGGACAAAATTATTCGGGTTCATAATGAGGTGATGGTTCTAGTCAAGATGAGATAGTCGATGATTTGTTAACTCTGCAGTTGGATATGATTTTCTACCCATCTCCTCCGTTGTGGTGGTATCGTCAGCATTATAGCAGGATGTATGTATATATATCTTGAGGTGCATTGGGAGCATCAGATTCGTGAAATTTTGGCTATTAAGGTTCAGGGAAAATCATTGTGGTTAGATGATGAATTTTGTGGTGCATGGTGCTAATTCAACAAACGTATGCAATCATGTTCTGGTATATCGTGTGGTGGTTGATACGGTGTTTATATATTGGAGCTAGGCCTGACAGAGAAAATTTCAAGTGTTTGAACTAGGTTCTGAGCTTATTATATGGATAAAAGAAGAAATCTTCAGATTTTATCAAGCTAATGTACTCAACTGGGTTGTGGTAGCACGGGCAGGTGCTCGAGGTGTTAAACAGTGATTTCAGATAACTTCAGAGCAGTTCTTAGCACGTTCGAGGACGAACATCTGTTTAAGTAGGGAAGAATACAACGACCCGACCTATCATTTTGAGCTCTAGCGCATCGTTTAATAGTTTGAAGTCATGAGCAGCTCCATTTATGGTATTATGACTTGTAGGTATGGTCAGAATTGAATTTCGGAAAGTTTAGAGTTAATTTGGAAATAAAATTCTCATTTAAGAAGTCTTAAGTTGAAGAAATGGAATAAGATTGAAATTTTGAGTAAACAACCTCCGAATCAGGATTTGAAGGTTCCAGGAGGTTCATGTGATGATTTCGGACTTGGGCGTATGTCCGGATCGGGTTTTGGATAACCCAGGAGCGTTTCAGCGTATATTGTGGAAGTCAGCATTTTTTTTGGAATTTCCTAAGTCTGGCTTGAAGCGCATTTCAGTGATGTTGATGTTCGTTTGGGATTCCGAGTCAGGGAATAGTTTTGTATGGTGATTTTGGAGTTGGGAGCGCGATCGGAAGTGAATTCGGATGTCCGGAGGTCATTTTGGAGTCAATTGGCTAAAGATAGAAATTTGAAGGTTTTCGAGAATTCCGATTGGAAGTGAAAATTTTGATATCGAGGTCGGAATGTGATTCCGAAAGTTGAAGCAGGTCCGTAATGTCGAATATGACTTTTGTGCAAAATTTGGGGTCAATCGGACGTGATTTGATAGGTTTCAGCATCGGATGTAGAAGTTGAAAATTTCTAAGTTCATAAAGTTTGGAATTGGGTGCTATTAGTGGTTTCGATGTTGTTTGATGTGATTTGAGGCCTTGAGCAAGTCCGCATTATGTTTTGAAACAGGATGGTATAATTGGACAGGGTTCCGGGGGCCTCGGGTGGATTCCGGGTGGTTAACGGATAAAGTTGAGAGTTTGAAGAAGGCTGGAAATTGCTGTCATTTGGTGTGACCGCACCTGCCAGGATTTTGCCGCAGGTACGGCTATGGCACCGCAGGTGCGAAGGATTGATGGTCCGGCTGGGAGCGCAGGTGCGATGGTATTTCTGCACCTGCGAGGTCGCAGATGCGGATTATGGGGCGTAGGTGCGAAGTTGGCTCGAGCTGAGGAAAACCGCAGGTGCGGAGGTTTGGTCGCACCTGCGGAATCGCAGGTGCGAGTGTTGGATCGCAGGTGCAAAAATGGCCTGGGCAGAATATTTTAAAACCGAGAATTTATGGCCATTTCTTCATTTCTTCTTTGGTTTGGTCGATCTTAGGAGGCTTCAAGGAGAGGATTTCTTCATGCAATGGCAAGGTAAGTAATTCCTTCATGTTTCTAAGGTTAAATACAACTTATATGCATGGATTAGACATGAAAATTAGTAGGAGATTTGAGATTTTTGAGGAGAGACCTAGAAATGGTAATTTGGATTATAGCCACGAATTTGAGCATGGAATGTAGAGTAAATTGTATATTTGAACTACTAAGGCTATCGGTAGAATATATCTTCGAGAAATTTCGGATTCCGGGTACGTGGGCCCGAAGGCATTTTGGTCATTTCACTAAGCGGGGTTGGAAAATTATATAATTTGGAATTTGTTGCAAATATTAGGATATATTTTCATTGGTTTTTTGTTATTTGGATAGTTTTGGGGCGTTGTGCGTCCGTTGGAGTCGTCGGAAGGGCTTGGAAGCCGGTTATGGAATTTCGGAGCGAGGTAAGTCTCTTTTCTAACTTCGTGAGGGAGAATTGTCCCCTAGGTGAATTAATTAAGTATGTGCTATTATCTTCGGGGGCTACGTACACACGAGGTGACTGGAGTCCGTGCGTAGCTACTATTATGCCATGTCCGGGTAGTCTAGGACCCACTAGCATGCCTTACGTGTTGTACATGTAATCCTGCATGTAATACTAAGCTGCTAATATAATCAAAATCGTAAATGAATATCTAAAAGAAGACTAGAGTTCGTTTTGTTAATCATCTAGAAAGAGGATTGATTCCTCTGTGGATAATTGTATACCTGGTAGGGTTATATTATGGAATATCATTAAACTTGACAAATGAGTTTCAAAACAAAGATTTAAGAGCTACATCTCATGTCCCTTTAAAAAGAATTTTACCACTTTCCTGAGAAAACTGTTTTCTTGATAAAATGTGGACTTATTGTGTGGACATGTGTAACTTCGGGTGCCTGAGTCGCATGTATGATTCGCGAGCAGGATGACCCTGTATTTGTGTGTATTCATATGAGCAACTGAACGCAGGTATGATTTGCGAGCAGGCTATCCTTATTATTTTATGTATAACCGCGTCGCATGATCGATTCGCGAGCGGGGCATATAGATGCCTCTATGGTTCGAGCCATTCGACCCTCGGCATTGCTTGCGCATGATATTTACTGCGCAGTTGCTATGATTTGTGCCTGATTATTGGCTTGAAATTTTAAGTTCTCAACTGAAATGACAGAGATTTAAAGTTATTAAATATTTTTGGAAGAAGTTATTCCTTCCCGTTGATTAAATTGTTATTTAACTAAATCACCCATGATTATTAATTTTTATTAATATGACGAAGAATTAAGTAAATGTGGAAAGAGTTGATAATAATTATTCCTGATTTTAATAAATTTCCTATGATGTTCATGCTTAGTATCACACTTGAATATTCTAAATTGACTTTTAGCAAGTGTCTAATTTGACCTCTCGTCACTACCTCTCTGAGGTTAGGCGGGCGACTTACTAAGTACACGTTGTTTTTGTACTCATGCTACACTTGTTGTGCATTTTATTGCACAGGTACTTTCATAGCAATGTGAAGGATTCAGAGACTTAGGCGAGCTGCATCATCCGGAGACGATCCGCAGATGACAGAGTCTCCCTCGTACTGTATTTACTTTCATTTTTAAACTTCCTTGTCCAATTTGTATTTCGGACAGGCTTTGTGATGATTGTATAAATTCTTAGAAATTGTTCATGTACTTGTGACACCAGGTTCTGGGATGTGTTGGGATATATTTGTTAAAGTGTAATATTCAAACCATTTTTTACTTAACAGATTTTATTTAGTTAATATATAATAAAGTGAAAGAAAATGTTTTCCATAAATGTTGACACCGAAAATTATTTCAATTAATTAATGATTGGCTTGCCTGACAATGATGTCTGGCGCCATCACGACCTTATGGATTTTGGGTCGTGACATAACTTATGCTCCTATACATGTCTCAGCATCCTATACATACCAAAATCTAAAAATATTATTTTTTTATAATTTCTTGATCACTTTTAACATAACTTCCACAATCTCCATATCGTAGGTGATGTACACCAATGTTTTATACACCAAGATAGATTCATAATTTGATTTTCATGGATATGATTTCGGGATTCTATCACTATTTTTTTGATTTATTGAGTTAAAAACTAATTATTATATTTATTTATTTATTTATTGAACTCATACACATAAGTATAAGATTCGAAAGCCAAAGATATTGGCTCCGAATGAAAGCCAGAAGTTCGTTATCATGAGAGAATCAAAAGGGGAGAGGAAAGAAAAAAAGAAAAGGGTGTTGTTATCGCCTCTGTGTTAAAACTCAGAAAATCAGAAGAACTGTTAGAAGAAACAGAAAATATATAAAAGATAAGAAATATTCTGAGTCCACAATTTTCTTGTGTGTCCTTAAGGAATTTTAACCCCCTCACAAGTTGCCAAGGTAATGGATTAAATCCTTCCAGGATGAAACGGAATAACCTTCCTGCAACAGTGGCAATACAAACTGCAGGATACCAACAAACTCAAAGAACGGAGCAAGCTCACACTTACGAATTTGAGAGAGAGAGACTGCGAAGTAGAATGCAGTATTCAGAATGGAATTCTCGATTTTTCAGTGTATGGAAAAAGAAACTATGCCTCAGAATTTATAGGCAACTATTGGAAGAGGTGTGATGTCTGTTCAGGAAAAAGTGTATGTTCAGGAAGGAAAACAACGTTCAGCAAAGGCA
>ML392906.1:0-28287 GCA_005239525.1 Nicotiana knightiana
CGTATAAAATTTTTATATACATTGTGGTGCCCCTAAGTTGTCATTTTGGGACTTAAAGGAAATATAAATTTACCCCCGATGGGACTGGGGGTAACCACCAATTGATACAAAGAAAAAGGAAAAAAGGGATAAACCAACTAAATCTTTTTAAGAGAGGGGTTGACTTCAGTGGCAGAAGGAGCGGGAGCAACTGGAGATGAAGAGGCATGAGAGGATGGAATCTCACCATCAGGTGAAGAGAGGTTATGACCTTGTTGAATCTTCTCCATGGCTTCCTTAGTTTTGGCTATTTCAGCACTAAGGTCAAAACCCTCTCGATTCATTTCCATCAATGTGTCAAGGCGAGAATTCATATACGCCCAGCTCACATCGACAGCAGTCACCTCTTACAAATCTTCAAAATCCTTTTCCCATACTTGAAGCTCAGCTCTCAATCGGTCCTTCTCCGCTTCCGCAGCTTCATGGGTGGCCCGTAATGGAATAATCGACTCCTCTAAAGTTATAGCTTTGTCTAAAGCCCTACGAAGGTATTCTTGAGTACGAGTGAGTGATTGCACGAGCTCGCCTGAGTATTCCTCCTTTTGCCCCAACAAGTTCTTCAAGTCTCTAATCTCTTCTGAGGCACGGGACAGCTGCTCCACGAACGATGACTCCAGAATACTCTTATCAACATTGGCCTGCAACTCTCTTGTATCTTGGTCCATGTTTGAAATCATCTTCATAAGTTGCATGCCTATAAGGTTAATCTACAAGAAATAAACCAGTCAGATATGATAAATTTCATATACGAGAGAGAAAGAGGATAACTTGCATCATACCTTCAAAAAAGTATGCACGACCTCATTGGCCCATGTAAGAGCACCGTGGCTGGCTAGCTTTGCTTTCTCAGAGGGACCTATCAAAGGGTTGAGCCACACTTCGGGCTCACCCGTATTCTTGAAAAGGTTCCCCTCAGTTGGAACCTCTATTACCACCTGCCGCATCTCTCTGTTGGAAGACCCTACTTCCTTAACGGAAGGCATGGAAGCAGGAAGAGATGGAACAGCAACAGGCACGGAAGGTTGAGCAGCTGGAGAAGCCACGGGCAAAGAAGCAGGAACAGAGAGTTGAAAAGTTGAAGAAGTTATAGGCAAAGCAACAGCAGAAGTTGAAATAGCCAAAGGAGCAGATGAAACAGCTTCTCTCAAAGAAGCAGGAAAGACAGCAGCTAAAGGGATGTCGTCAGGAGCAAGATCAACACCCTCATGAATAGGGGAATGTGAAACATCAACAAGGACAGGGGGCTCAATCACATACACGGAAGGCAAGGTTGAGGCTGTAAGCTCATCATCTAAAACCGTTCGCCTTCTCCGTGGCCTGTGCACTAAAGCACCCTCTTTTTCCTCTTCTACGGAACGAGACTCACTATTCTTCCTCTTCGAGGAAGATGAACCAATAATAATTTCCTGGGCCTGATCCAAGGACATCTTCGGGATAGATAAAGCAGACACCCCACGAGTAGAGAACCCTATTAAAAAGGGAAAAAGTTAAACAAAAAAAAAAGACGCGAGTAAGGAAAAAAGCAAGAACAAAAGCTTCACTTACCGTGGGTCTTTACTTGCCAACCATTCCTCCCAGCGAGGTACTTCTAAGATCTCTCTTCTGAAGGAGCAACAGATAACAATTTTTCTACCCAATCATGAATACCGGAGACAGTCTCAACAGTATTCATGATTGCTGAGAGAAGAAAAAAAATAGATACGGTGTTAATAAAACATCTCAAGTCAAAACAAGAAAAAAGTAAATGTGAGCTAAAGCATACTCACGTGCGCGATTCCATTTCTCAGGGAAGGGAAGATTTTCTTCACCCACTAAACCAACAGTGGGTACAGCAACATACCGGAGGTACCAGCCCCTATCCTTATCNACTCGCCACACAAGCGGGCCAACTTGTCCTAAGAAGATATTGAAAAAACGGCAAAACTCAATTATAACTGGGTCAATGGGGGTCTAAACCCTAAAGTGAAAGGATACGTATAAACAAAAGAATATCCCGTCTTGTAAAACGTTATTCTTTGATTACTATTTGGAATATAGACAGGAAAGTCAGACCTCCAAAAGCACTCCCTACGAACAAGGGAAATCTGACCCTCAGTTATAAGGGTTGGATATCTTTCTACACTATCAAGAGAAGAAGATTGATCTACAAGAACTTGACTATCCCTAGCAAAAACAAACTCAGCAGGGACAATTTCATCGACTTCAGGTTCACGAAGGCGTTTGCCTCTACCTCTAGACAAAGACCGAGAAACCCTAAATCTCTGGGAAACTGGAGATCTAGTGGAATGAGGAGGAACTATCTGAGAAGAAGAGGAGCCCCTCGAAGGAGTGGATCCTAGACTTCTAAGTCTACCACCCCTCCGACTCCTAGTCGGAGCAGAAGATGGCGCTAAAATTTCAATATCTATTACTCTTTGAGGTTGGTTTGAAGAAGACATGTTTACAAAGCCAAGAAGAAAGTTCTTTACAAAAGACAAAGTTAGAAAAGTGTTTCGTGGAAGCAAAGAAAAGAAAACATGTATTTATACTTGAAGACAACCGTCAAACATGAAGAAAAAGGAAAATAATGATGAAAAGTCATAATTGAAGATGTCACTTCGGGACTAGCACAGCCGCAAAAAGCCCTAAAAGGTGCCGAGTAAATGCAGAACCAATCCGAAAAGGACACGTGGTATGAGCATTAAATGGAAGTGACAAACGACGCCTATGGTGCAGAGAAGGATACAATGATTCAAGGAAAAGCGGCGGCAAAATATTCCCGCCATAAATGAATATCCACTTACTAAATATTAATCGTTAAATATATGGTAAGTGGGGGGACTAGCTGTATTGGTAAAAAAGAGTTTCACACGTAAGCCAGCTTTTGACAACTCAGCCAGCCACGTGGTCACAGGAAAACGCGATAGCTGGATGTGATTCTTTGAAGAGATACGGTACAAAGAGGCAAGGTTCAGTAAACCCACGAACTTATCAGCCACGGGAAACTCAACTTGATCAAAATGGGAGAAAGGCACGGTCAGAATGAATCTAGACAAAGCTACGGGCATATTCAAGGACCCACAATTGATTACTCGAATGTTATATAACCGAACTCCAATTATCGTTATCCTTTGCAACGCCTCATTAATGTCATAATTAGTCATTAATGAGTAACCATAGCAAGAGTAGTACGTTGTAAGAATCTCCCATAAAAGGGAGGGGAATACAGCTTTTAAAGACATCTGATTCTCGAATACAATCAACTTCGATTTTCTATATTTCTGCAATATTGTCTATTATTCATTTTTCTTCATTACCTTGATTATCAATAACCCGTATTCATCTTAAAAATAAGCTTTAGTCAAAGGGTCTAATTCTTTGGTTAAACAGAGGTGACGGGAGTCCGTGTGTAGCTACTATTATGCCATGCCCGGGTAGCCTAGGACCCACTAGCATGTCTTACCTGTTATACCTGTGATCTTGTTTGTGATATTATGATGCTAATATAACCGAAATTGTAATTTAATGACTAAGGAAAATTAGTGTCTATTTTCTAAATCATCTAAAAAGAGAATTTATTCCCTTTGCGGGCAATTGTATTTCCTAATAAGGTTGTGTTATTAAACGTTATATAAAACTCGGCAAGTGAATTTCGAAAAGGGGATTTAAGTACTATTTTGTGGTTTTTAAAAGAGAAATATGTCATTTATTTGGTTACTTGTTTTCCCGACGTATTCGGGGTGGACTGTTGATTGTGCATGACTGCTTGTGACCGCTTCGCAATTTACATTCTGCGAGCGGGGTGTTATTTCCCCCACTCTCATGGGAGCGGGCCGTACGCCACGGCAAGATTGAAAGAAATATTATGGTTCGGGCCGTTCGACCCTCGGCAGTGCACAGAGATGTTTATTATGATGGCTCAAGCCGGTTGTACTTATCCCGTATGCGCATGCTAAATTGTTAAATGTCTTTCATGATTTTTGAAGTGATGAGATATTTAGGGGGAAATAAAGAAGATATTGTGGATTTATGATGTTTGGGGGAAAACAAAGAGGAAATTGTTTATTTAAGATATCTTGGAAAATAATGAGAAAGTGGGATCTGTTTTGTTTATTTCCAGTATTTATTTGGATTTCAGTGCCTTATATATATTGTTGCTTTACTACCTTTACATGTCTATAGTGTTCATGTTATACTGTTAATTAATTTGCTGGCCCTTAGTGAGTGTCTAATTCGACCTCTCATCACTACCTCTCTGAGGTTAGGCGGGTGACTTACTGAGTATACGTTGTTTTTGTACTCATCCTACACTTGTTGTGCATTTTATTGCACAGGTACTTTCATAGCAATATGGAGGATTTGGAGACTTAGGCGAGCTGCATCATTCGGAGGCGATCTGCAGCTGACAGAGTCTCTCGTACTATATTTATTGCATTATTTTAAATTTCCTCGTCCAATTTGTACTTCGGACAGGCTTGTAATGATTGTATAAATTCTTAGAAATTGTTCATGTACTTGTGACACTGGGTTCTGGGATGTGTTGGGATATGCTTTGCTAAATTGTAATATTTAAATCACTGTTTTATTCGACAGATTTTATTTAGTTAATATGTAATAAAGTGAAAGGAAATATTTTTCATAAATGTTAAAAAACAGAAATTGTTTCAATTAAATAAATGATTGGCTTGCCTAACAATGGTGTCCGGCGCCATCACGACCTTAGGGATTTTGGGTCGTGACAACATGGTATCAGAGCGCTAGGTTCCCTTATGGCTCACTTGCACGAGCAAGTCTAGTAGAGTCTTGCAGATCGGTACGGAGACATTTGTACTTATCTTCGAGAGGCTACAGGACTGGTAGAAGTACTTCCCTTCTTGATTCCTCATCGTGCGATTTGACTCCTTTGAGGCTTATGCCTATGTTCATTACTACTCAATCTTACGCGTCGCGAAGCGCTTGCTATGAATCGGGAAATTTAGGAATTAAAGGGTGCCACGGAGGTAATTCGAGATGTTTCCATGTGTAATTGGTTGGGGCTGTTGTTATGGCCCTGCAAAAGGATAATATGTTGTTTCAGCTAAGTAGTTGTGTTTCTGGGAGCCTTAAGGCTATGCTCAGGTAGTGATGATGCTTGCGATTGGTTATCGTATGATATCGATGTGATGATAGAATGCTTGCTCGTATGTTGAGGATGATGAATGGTTTGAAGGGAGATCTCAGAGTGTGATTTCGAGACTTCGGTATTTTAGTTCCGGCAGAGGAAAGGCATTTGAGTTAGTAATGGTCCGGTTGGGGTTGATAAAGTAGTAAGACTGGGTGTGTTCAAGTGAGGTGGGATATGCACTTGTGACGTGTAGTCTTCATCATTGATCGAATGGAATGTGTTAATTTTGGCGGTGCTATGATTTCTTCGGTTGCGTCGGGTCAGAATATTGAGAAGAAGTATTGAGGAATGCGGTTGGCAGAGATCGTGAGGTGCGGTGGTTTAGTACCGGATAAGAGTTGATAATGAAGGCGGCTAGAGAAAGATAATCTTCGGAGAGTGTGAAGTCGTGGTGATCTACTGGTTTAAGAGCTACAGAGAATGATCCTGAAGTGAGGTTACACGGTGGTTCCATTTCTAGCAGGTCAAGTATAAGAAGTGGAAGTCGAACAGTCGGAAAGTGGAGGAGCGGCAGCATAGCTTGGAATTTGAAGATATTGTCGCGCATTTAATGGATGTCCATGAGGAGCGGACGGACTAGTAAAGTTGTTAAATGAAGTAGGGCATAGGATGGGGTATTTAAGTCGCAGAGAGCGTGCATTTCAGCGTCGTTAGAAGGTGTCCACGGGTGATTTCCACAGGTGGGTTATCTTCTGTGAAAGGTTAGCGATGGCGGGGTTGGCAGGTCTCGGTGAGGGGTTCTAGTGGCTATTCGGTAGTAGGCGGAATATGTGAATGATGCTAGAGAATTTGAGTATTTAGGGAGTGCTATCAACAGGATCTGGAAGAATTGGACGGATTGGTTAGCATAGATCGCGTTATCAAAGGAGAAAGGATCTCAGCAGGGTCTAGAGTGGTGCAAGGAGTAGCTTCGAGCTAAGTGGGGGAGTCCCACCATCTGTAGTTGGGTTAAAGGGTTGTCTCCTCATAGGGTTGCAAATTGTCGGTGTGTTTTCAAGTTGTTTCAACTAAGGAAAAGGAGTAAGATGGTGATTGTGCATGGGATTTGATGAATGTGTGCGAGAGTTGGCTCTGTCGGACCCGGGGTTAGGCTTTGGAAGATTCAGAATTTTGCTTAAGGAATAGGTGAGTTGTCAGGTATAGTGACCCAGTCGCGTGTTTCATTGAAAGGGGTGTTCTTGTGCTAGGAGAGCCTTGGAGTTGATTATATTCCGGACCAGTCAGAGTGGGTGACTCTCAATAGCGATCCTAGTGAATTCAAAAGTTAAGAATGCGGCATTTAAGGGTTTCAGGCAACAGTATGATCGAGAATCGATCTTTTGCAGAGTAATTTCTGAGAAAAAGGAGGATGTTTGGAATGTTCTATGATATGCTTCAGCATGCAGGATAGTATTGGGAGAGTGAGAGAAATAAACTCCGGATTGTAGAAAGATTATCAGGAGGGTATGAGACGGGTTGTGGGACTTAGGCAGCATAGTCTCGTGAATCAAGGTCACTCGGGATGAGTGAGGGTTGAGTTTTCTATGAGTTGAAGGAAGTTGCTATTATTCCTGAGGCAAATTAAAGATGATTAAAAGCAAATAGGTTGATTAGCCATGGTTGAAATGGCACATTTTCGGCAGTGATAAGTTCCTTTGATGTGATTAAGCTACGCAGGTGGTTTGTGTCGGTGTGTGCCAGGCTTGTCAGCCATCGTAACGGATCCCGGAAGGGTTATGGTGGTATAGACTACTACTTAAGGAATTGCATGTTGGGTGATTGTGGGAATTCACTCCTGTGTTGTGATGGTTCTCTTGAATTGAGTTAAGTAAAAGGTTTCTATGTGATGAAGTGTTCACCCTATTGGTGGTTCAGAAGTTATGGTGGAATTCCTGCGTTACCTCATATTGGCATGTTATGTGCGTTAAGCAGTATGTAACTAGGAGTAAGAATCGAGATTTGTAGTTCGGTGTTTATAAGGATGTCATGAGATCGGAAGAGCAAGAAAAAAAGATTCGAAAGTTTAGAGTAAGAAGGTGTTATCTTCAGTGTCGCCTGAGATTGATATTCGGTGGAAGAGGCTTTGTACCCTGGTTATGGGTTCTTGATTTGTCTTACAGCGTAGTATGGCCAGTGGTGGATGTGCAGACTTGCTACTTTGTGTGGAAGGTCGTGGAAGCGTGACCGCGAAAAGATTGTATAAAGTGTGACATGTAGTCACTTGATGGATTAAAGGTTTGGACTGAGTGTAAAGAAGTGCAATATTGTTTATTTGAGAATTTATGCCTGGAGGGCGTTCGGTTCAGTTGATTATGGATTATGGGGTGTTCGTCCCGGCTTTGATGGTTGTTCTTGCATATTATGAGAGAAAGTGGGTTAATATGGACCCAGGTAAAAGCTATTAGTGTATTTGGTGCGAGTAAGGTAGACTCGATATTTGTGGATGGATTTAAATATGATTATGGGCTCCGTACGGGCCAGGCATGTTCATTTCAGTAGAGCGTTTTTTGATGGAAACGTATTAGAACAACGGATGTTGTTCCGTCTTCGTCGAATTCATGTGTTATTATGATTGTTCCATGTGAGTTGTGAAATAGCTTGATGATTTCTTGTGTGTTGAGGTCCCATGTAGTGATGATGTTATGTGAGCAGGATGGCTCTTGAGATCCAGAGATCCAGAGTGTATATATATATATATATATATATATATATATATATATATATATATATATATATATATATATATATATATATATATATATATATATATATATATATATATGTATATATAACGCACCCCAGATGTGCTTGAGTTATGTAGCCTACGGCTTTATCAGTCTCCCCAGGATGGTACTATGCACTTAGCATGCTTATGATCGATATTCAGTAATTTGTGTAATAGTGAGCGATTCAGCTCCGTGTATATTTCCTTATGTGAGTTTTATGATGGGATCGGATGGCACGCCTCCACGGGTATGTTATTTGGATCGTATTGCACGTCGCAACAGTGTGATGATGAGAAGGGTTAATATGTATTTATTTTTCTTGTGTTTTATTTCCTAAAATCTGAGAAAGGTTCATATTAGTGGCGTGAGTTTAATAGTCCCTTCCTGAGTCATTTCTTATTTATCATGTTCGAGTCATGGCATATTGGCAATGTGGTATCATGTGAGGCTGTTGGTCATGGTTGGGGTGATTTATTGTCTGAGCAGTTCATACTGGGTGAGACGGGACTATCGGATCAGGGATCAGTGCGATAAGGTTATGTAAAGTGTATATTAAATAACAAGTACCATTATTTAGGTTCATAATAAAGTGATGATTCTAGTCAAGATGAGGTATTCAATGATCTGTTAACTCTGCAATTGGGTATGAATTTCTGCAGATTTCCTCCGTTATGGTGGTATCGTCAGCATTATGGCAGGATGTTTGTATATTTGTTATGAGGTGCATCAGGAGCACCATATTCGTGAAATATTGGTTGTTAAAGTTCAGGGAATGTCATTATGGTCAGATGATGTGTTATGCGGTGCATGGTGCTAATTAAGCAATGATATGTAGTCATGTTCTGGTATGTTGTGTGGTAGTCGATGCGGTGTTTATATGTTGGAACTAGGCCTAACAGAGATATTTCATGTGTTTGAATGAATTCTGAGCTTATTAAATGGATAAAAGAAGAAATCTTCAGATTAGATCAAGCTAATGTACTCAAGTGGTTTGTGGTATCACGGGAAGGTGCTCGAAAGGTTAAACAGTGATTTCAGGTAACTCCAAAGCAGTTCTTAGCACGTTTGAGGACGAACGTCGGTTTAAGTGGGGGAGATGTAACGACCCGACCGATCGTTTTGGGCTCTAGCGCGTCATTCAGCGGTTTGAAGTCGTGAGCAGCTTCGTTTCAGGTGTTATGACTTGTAGGTGTGGTCGGAATTGAATTTCGGGAAGTTTAGAGTTGATTTGGAAAGAAAATTCTCATTTCAGAAGCCTTAAGTTGGAAGAATCAACTAAGATTGGAATTTTGAGTAAACGACCTCCGAATCAGGATTTGAAGGTTCCTGCAGGGTCGTATGATGATTTCGGACTTGGGCGTATGTATGGATCGGGTTTTGGATAACCCGGGAGCATTCCGGCGCATATTATGGAAGTTAGCATTTTAGAAGAATTTCATAAATTTGGGCTTGAAGTACATTTCGGAGTTTTTGATGTCTGTTTGGGATTCTGAGTCTTGGAACAGCTTCATATGATGATTTTTGAGTTGGCGCAATCGGAAGTGAATTTGGATGTCCGTAGGCCATTTTGAAGTCATTTGTCTAAAGATAGAAATTTGAAGGTATTTGAGAAATCCGACCGGAAGTGGAAGTTTTGATATTAGGTCGGAATGCGATTCTGGAAGTTGGAGCAGGTCCGTAATGTCGAATATGACTTGTGTGCAAAATTTGGGGTCAATCGTACGTCATTTGATAGGTTTCGGCATTGGATGTAGAAGTTGGAAATTCTAAGTTCATAAAGTTGGGATTTGAGTGCGATTCGTGGTTTTGATGTTGTTTGATGTGATTTGAGGCCTCGAGCAAGTCCGCATTATGTTTTGGAACAGGTTGGTATAATTGGACGGGGTCCCTGGGGCCTCGGGTAGATTCCGGGTGGTTAACAGATCAATATTTGAAGTTGAAGAAAGCTAAAGGTTGTTGTCATCTGGTGTGATCCGCAGCTGCGAGGATTTGGCCGCAGATGTGGAGTCGCAGGTGCGCCTTTGGAGCCGCAGGTGCGAGAGTGGGCAGGCTTGGCTGGGATCGTAGGTGCGATGGAATTTCCAGTCACGACCCAAAATCCTAATTGAGGTCGTGATGGCACCCAACAGCGGGGTCAGGCAAGCCGACTCTTAATTTACTAAAGGTTCCTTCTTATTAGTTTAAACACTTTAAAATATACTTAATTTTAAAAAGTTAAAACGTGATTTGACAAGGATAATTAGCCAGTTTTAATCAAAACAGTCATGATGAGGAATGAGCAAATATGTATAGATACAGACTCGTAAACCAAAATAAAAACTACATGTGTGCCAGGAACTAGTGTCAAAAGTCCTACGGGCATACTAACAGAATATACAAAACATAATAAACAATCCCACTGTCTGAAATGAATAGACGGGAAATAAGCAAAAGAAAACTTCAAGGTGCCACCGAGGATCGTCAGGAGAAGAAGCTCACCTTGAAGTCGGGTCCAACTAAGATCAGAATCGAGATCCGGTCTGATAACCAGATGCACCAGCCTCAGAACCTGTACAATTAAGTATAGAAGTGCAGCATGAGTACATAAACAAACATGTACCCAGTGAGTATCCCACCTAACCTCGAAGAGGTAGTGATGAGAGGTAGACGTGATACTTACTAGGGTCAACATTTCTTAATAACATGATTTAATAGGAACTAGGCAGGCATAACAGTCGTAGAAATCACAAGGAGATAAATCATCAAGTATAGTTGTATTTACCTTTGCATGTCAAATTACACTAGCACATAATGTACTAGATTCCCTTATTAACATGAACCAGTTTGTACAATTACAACAAATTCCCAGTAAATCATACATCACATAATAGGCCGGACACGTACGGTCGAAACGTCGCGAAAAATAAATCTGCACTGCCGAGGGTCGAACGACTTGAACCATAGATGCATCTATTACCCCGCTCGTGAATCGAACATGCGACGCGGTTGACATAATAGTAGGTCTATTCCGCTCACGAATCATACATGTGACGCGGTTCCGCATACATACATAAAATTATAAAACATTTTAGGGAATTATCAGAGATTATTCTTTAAGGCAAGAACCTAAGCAATATATTATGGACCACAACTTCCTAATATTCTCATGACAAATCAAGGATAATAAGAAATTTAAGATACGTTTAGGAATACATGTAAGGCACATATAAGCATGCTCGTGAGTTCTAGAACTACCCAACATAACATAGTAGTAGCTACGCACGGACTCTCGTCAAATTATTTATAATCACCTATGGGGACAATTTCCCCTTACAAGGTTAGAAAGGAGACTCACCTCGTGTCGAACCTACTCCCCAGACCAAGAATGTGCCCAAAACTCTGAACTCTACACCCGAGGACTCGAAACTAGCCAAATGTTATACAAACTCATTAATTTATGCTCAAAATATGGAAATTCTCCTACTTATTTAGTAAATTTCCCATTCTTGAAGAAATTCTAAAATCCAACCCCGGGCCCACATGCTCGGATTCCAAAAATTCTCGAAGAAAACACTCACCCATAGCCTAAGGATCATTAATATACGATTTCTACTTGATTTCATAGCTAATTCACGGGTAAATTCTCAAATTGTCGAAAGCCCTAGGTTACTACCCCATTCTTGAATTTTCACTAATTTAGGTAGTTAATTAAGCTAGTATTTCATGCGTGAAGCTAATATTAGAGTGGAATTTACTTACCTTCAATAACCAGGTCGTTTGCCCCTCTAAAATGGTGGAAATCGCCCCAAGTAAGAAGAAGAAGAACATAAGGGAAATGAGTTAATTCCCGTGTATAAAAACACACTGTCTGAACAGCGTTTCCGCACCTGCGGCTCTTGGACCGCACCTACGAGCAAAGGCTCGCAACTGCGGAAATGGACTAGGATGCCTGGGCCCGCACTTGCGGAATGGAGACCGCACCTGCGGCTCCGCTCCTGCGAAAGTTTATCCGCACCTGCGAGAATTGGCCTAACCACTGGGGGTCGCACCTGCGAGGCTGGGACCGCAAGAGCGGTCCCGCACCTGCGACTGGGCAACCGCACCTGTGATCACACCAGAACAGGTGCACCAGCAGCTAATGCAGCTGGTTTTTGGCCTCGTGTGGTCCGGGAGGCACCTGGGCCCACTTGAGCCCCCGTCCAAATATACCAACGAGTCCCAAATCATAATAGGGACTCGCTAGAGCCTTCGAAACACCCAAAACAATGCCAAAACTCAAAATCACACCTCAAAACCCCTAGAACCAAAGTTAGGAACTTTAAGTTTTCTAGACTTCGCTAACAACGCGCCGAAACGACCTATACTACTCGGAATGACACCAAATTTTGCAGGCAAGTCATAAATGACATAACGAAACTATTCCGGGTCTCGGAATTCCGTTCGGACCTTGATATCGTAAAAACACGTCCCACACCATAATAGGAACTTAAGGAACTCTTATTTCAATACTACGCGCCGAAACGCTCCCAGGTCATCAGAAACCCCTTCCGAACATACACCCAGGTCCGTAATCATCATACGAAGCTACCGGAATCGTCGAAACTCGATTCCAAGGTCGCTTACTAAAAATGTTGACCGAAGTCAAACTTGGCCTTAAAGGCCAACCTTAAGGAACCAAATGTTCCTATAGCACTCTAAACACCTCCGAATCTCGGACCAGCAGTCCCCGCAAGTCATAAATCATAATAAGCCGCTATGGGAGGTTTCATTTAGGGGAACGAGGTCCGATAACGCAAACCGCAGGTGCGGACAATGGGGCGCAAGTGCGATTTTGGGCAGGAGTTGAAGAAGCCGCAGGTGCGGGAGATTGGTCGCACCTGCGCGAGCGCAAGTGCGGAGGTAGGGCTGCAGGTGCGGAAATCGGCCTGGGCAGAATATTTGAAAACAAGGATTTTGGTTCATTTTTCTCCATTTCTTCTTAGGCTTAGGAGATTTTGGGAGGCTTTAAAGAGAGGACTCCTTCATGAATTGTCAAGGTAAGTAAATTCCTCCCGTTTTTAAGTCAAATACAAGATTATATGCATGGATTAGGCATGGAAATTGGTAGAAATTTGGGAAATTATTGAAGAAACCTAGAAAATAGAAATTTAGATTTTTAGCCACGAATTGAGCATGAATATTTGAGTAAATTGTATATTTGAGTTAGTAAGGCTATGGGTAGAATGTATCTTCGAGAATTTTGGATTTCTGGGCACGTGGGCCCGAGGGAATTTTGGTCATTTCTCTTAGCGGGATTGGAAAATTATATAATTTGAATTTGTTGTGAGTATTAGGATGAATTTTCATTGCTTTTCCGTTATGTGGTAGTTGTGGAGCGTTGTGCGTCCGTTGGAGTCATCGGAAGGGCTTGGAAGCCGGTATTGGAATTTCGGAGTGAGGTAAGTCTCCTTTATAACTTTGTGAGGGAGAATTTTCCCCCTAGGTGAACTAATTAAGTATGTGTTGCTATCTGCGGGGGCTACGTACGGACGAGGTGACGGGAGTCCGTGCGTAGCTACTATTATGCCATGTCCGGGTAGCCTAGGACCCACTAGCATGTCTTACCTGTTATACCTGTAATCTTGTCTGTGATATTATGATGCTAATATAACCGAAATTGTAATTTAATGACTAAGGAAGATTAGAGTCTATTTTCTAAATCATCTAAAAAGAGAATTTATTCCCTTTGCGGGCAATTGTATTTCCGAATAAGGTTGTGTTATTAAACGTTATATAAAACTCGGCAAGTGAATTTCGAAAAAGGGGTTTAAGTACTATTTTGTGGTTTTTAAAAGTGAAATCTGTCATTTATTTGGTTACTTATTTTTCCGACGTATTCGGGGTGGACTGTTGATTGTGTATGACTACTTGTGACCGCTTCGCAATTTACATTCCATGAGCAGAGTGTTATTTCCCCCACTCTCATGGGAACGGGCCGTACGCCATGGCGAGATTGAAAGAAATATTATGGTTCGGGCCGTTCGACCCTCGGCAGTGCACAGAGATGTTTATTATGATGGCTCAAGCCGGTTGTCCTTATCCCGTATGCGCATGCTAAATTGTTAAATGTCTTTCATGATTTTTGAAGTGATGAGATATTTGGGGAAAAATAAAGAAGATATTGTGGATTTATGATATTTGGGGGAAAACAAAGAGGAAATTATTTATTTAAGATATCTTGGAAAATAATGAGGAAGTGGTATCTGTTTTGTTTATTTTCAAGATTTATTTCGATTTCAGTGCCTTATATATATTGTTGTTTTACTACATTTACATGCCTATAGTGTTCATCTTATACTGTTAATTAATTTGGTGGCCCTTAGTGAGTGTCTAATTCGACCTCTCGTCACTACCTCTCTGAGGTTAGACAGGCGACTTACTGAGTACATGTTGTTTTTGTACTCATGCTACACTTGCTGTGCATTTTATTGCACATGTACTTTCATAGCAGTATGGAGGATTCGGAGACTTAGGCGAGCTGCATCATCCGGAGGCGATCCGCAGCTGACAAAGTCTCTCTTGTACTGTATTTATTACATTATTTTAAATTTCCTCGTCCAATTTGTACTTCGGACAGGCTTGTAATGATTGTATAAATTCTTAGAAATTGTTGATGTACTTGTGACACCGGGTTCTGGGATGTGTTGGGATATGCTTTGCTAAATAGTAATATTTAAATCATTGTTTTATTCGACAGATTTTATTTAGTTAATATGTAATAAAGTGAAAGAAAATATTTTTCATAAATGTTAAAAACCAGAAATTGTTTCAATTAAATAAATGATTGGCTTGCCTGACAATGGTGTCCGGCGCCATCACGACCTTAGGAATTTTGGGTCGTGATAACTTAAATCTTTTTTCTTGATTTTTGTTTGTAAAATATTGGCATAAAGCATTTATGGCTGCTATAAAATATTTAGTGTTTTTTTATTATATTCTATCCATAAATTATCGATCAAACACCAATGTGGTCTATCTATGACGCATTCTGGTAAAATTCTAAATGACAAGTTCGATGGAGGAAAAAATATTAAGTTATGTTTTTCGAAATTCATTCTTTCCATATTATTCTGTTCTACTAGAGATTGTGGCTTAAATTGAAGATTACCTAACATTGTCTAAAAATATTTGTCTGAGGGTGAGGCCTAAACGCCTTTTCCCTTGTCTTCATTCTTGAGAGTTGTTGGTCTCATGCTGTAAAAAGTATAACATATTCATTAGTTGACCATAATTTTTAACCTACTTAACTGATCTACTAAGTTATTATTTTTTCCTTTGATATGTTCAAATATGCGGTTATAAATTGATATAGTATCAATGAAATTTAACCATCTTCTTCTACTGCTATTTTTTTTCATTTATTTTTTGGTGAAACTTAACTATGGCTTCACAATCAGTTCTTATTAATATTTCTTGTTTGTTTAATATATATAATATAAAACTATTTAGCTCATATATCACTGCTAACATTTCTGCATCTATACTACTCATATTTCCTTTTTCTTTATATTTACCACTTTGATAAGCACATATTTTTATGTTCTTTTATCACTATACTTATTGGGTTTGGCTTTTAAGACCGCTCTCCATCCTTCAAAACTTCCATCTGTTTCTATAATTAAGTAATCTGATTCTAATGGCATGTTTAAGTCAGAAATATTTTTTATTTTTTCTTTAATTTTTGTACTAATTTTATATCTATGGTATTAAAATGTCTTTGTCTTGTAGAGCCTGTCTTAGCATATAGAGGTCCTGTTATTTTTCCTAGATCCTTTATAAAATTTCTTGCATAATTTACTATACCTAGGAACCTTTATAATTCTTTAATATTGTCTAATTTATCTAGCATCTTGCCACGACCCCAAAACCTAAACCGGCCGTGATGGCGCCTATCGTGGAACTAGGCTAGCCCATAATCACATGTTTACAGTTTCTTTCAAATTCCCAACCAATTTCAAGCATTTCATAAAATATATAGAGTTTACTAAATACATTAGGCCAATAAACAGTGCAACCAACCCCAAAATCCGGAGCCAACATGTCATGAGCATCTAAGAGAGATAATCCAAAGGTATACTATTATAATACAAAAGCTTCGAATAAATAGCTAGATACAACAAGAAGGGAAAACAGAGATGTTGCGGACGCTGAACAGCTACCTCTATATCCCGCACTCCGACTCCGCATGGAATAGATAGCTAATGCTCGGTATCTGCATCTGAATCTGCACACAGGGGTGCAGGGAGTAATGTGAGTACGCCAACTCAGTAGTAATGAAATAAATCAAGTCTAAGAGGCAAGAAAGCACATAAAAATCAATGTCATCAATTCGCAATACGCACAGCCTTACTTTCCAACAGCATAAAAATAGATATATGAAATCATCATGCCTTAAAACTTCAGAAAAATCCTTTGGAAAATGTATATTTTCAACAACTTCAAACCAAAAGATTAGTATGAAAATGAAATGAATCATAAAGTGGTCCCTCGGGCAAAACATGTTTCATAAGTTCAGAGTGAAAGTAGTAAAATCATAAGTTGCCCCTCGGGAAAAAACATGTATCATAATCAGCCCCTCGGGCATGCCTCACAGTCACTGATAATCAGCCCCTCGGGCATATCTCACCATCACTCATAATCAGTGCCTCGGGCATACCTCACAGTCACTCTTGCCTCCCAATCACTCGGCACTCGGCACTCGGTGCGCTCACTTGGGGTGCGTGCAGACTTCGGAGGGGCTCCTTCAGCCCAAGCGTTAATATCAAGCCACCTCGTGGCGTATCATATCCTCACAATCAGGCCCTCGGCCTCACTCAGCAGAACCTCTCAAAAATCCCCTCGGGCAAATCAGTAAAACAGGGTACTCGACCCAAAACATCATTTTTAAATCTCAAAGTAGTGTAAATCAGGCTGAGTTTCGAAAACAGTAAGCACAATGTGACTGAGTGAAATCATCAATACATAGTGAGGAAAAACAACAGTAAAAAACCCCCAAGGGGTCTAAACAGATTGGCACGAGGCCCCAAACACGACTTATAGCCCAAATATTGCAACAATCTTTAGAACATAATTTAACATAAGGTTTTGAGTAAAATATGCAAGTCATTAGTTGCTGCGAAGAGGACCAAGTCCAATCCAAAAATCAGTGCGCGCCACATACTCGTCATCCAACATGTGCGCCATTCTAAAATCAGTGAGAAATATGTAGTCCGGGGTTTCATACCCTCAGGACAAGATTTATAACCATTACTTACCTCTACCGGGTCACAACACTAGTCCGTTATGCTCTTGCCCCTCAAACTGGCACCCGATTGCTCCAAATCTAGCTAAAATCGGTTTAACATCATTAATATATACTAAAGGAACACAAACCAATCGAAAACTCTCAAATTATACAAGAATCTCGAAATTCATCCATACCCGATCCCCGAGCCCACGTCTCGAAATTCGATAAATTTTACATCACTAGAAACCTCGACCTCCCACGATTCTATACATACCAAAAACACCACAATCGGACCACAATTGCCTACCCAAATTGCCAAAAGAATTTTTCCAATCCTCCACCCATTCTTCCCAACCTTTACCTACTTTAATCCTTCAATTTACAAGCCTAATCCGAACAAAATAGCATAGAAACGACTTTAATAACCCGAGAACTTACCTCCACTGAAGACCCACGAATTCTTTCTTCAAATTGCCTTCAAAAGAGCTCAAATCGCGTGCAACAATGGTGAAATGAAGAAAATTTCGCGGAGGCCTCATTTATACTGTTCTGCCCAGCAATTCCTCACATGCGGACCCGCATCGGCGGTCCCAGGTGCGCACCTGCGTAATCCCACTAACGGACCAATTCTCGCACCTGCGGCCACTTCTCCGAACCTGCGTCTTCGCAAGTGCGGCCATCTCTTCGCACCTGCGGATTTCCTCTGCTTAGCCTCCTTTCGCACTTGCGCATGGCCTTTCGCACCTGCGAACACCACCAGCCATTTGCTGCAATTTTTCCAAGTTCAAAACTCCGCCAACCATCCGAAATCAATCTCGAGCCCCTCGGGGCCCCAAACATACCAACACACCCCATAGCATTATTCCAACTTATTCGAGCCTTCAAAACACCAAAAACAACATGAAAACACCAAAATTACATCAAATTCAAGTCTATGAACTTTGAAACTTCCAAATATCGCCAACTACGCCGAAACCAATCAAAATACCTCCGATTGACCTGAAATTCTGCACACATACTCAAAATGACATTACGGACCTGTTCCAACTTCCGTAGTTCCATTCCGACCCTGATAGCCTATTTTCCACTGCCGACCGGAAATCGCCAAAAACTAACTTTCGCCAATTCAAGCCTAATTCTACACCGAAAATCAAAACTTCATTTCGAACACACTCCTAAGTCCCAAATCACCTAACGAAGCTATCCGAGCCATAAAATCCGCATCCCGAGGTTGTTCACCAATAAGTCAACTCTCAGTTGACTTTCTCAACTTTTAGGCTACGTTAGGAGACTAAATGCCTCAATTCTCACCATGAGCACTCCGGACCCAAACCAACTGACCCAATACAACAAAAACAGGCTAGCAATATATGACAAATGCAGAAATAGGGGAAACGGGGTAAATCTCACGGAATGACCAGTCGGGTCGTTACATACTCCCCCTCTTAAACAAACGTTCGTCCTCGAACGGGTCTATAAACATACCTGGAGTCTCGAATAAGTGAGGATATCTGTCTCGCATCTCCCGCTCGGTCTCCCAGGTGGCATCCTCCACTGGTTGCCCTTTCCACTGAATCTTCATTGAAACTATATCCTTAGACCTCAGCTTCCTGACCTCTCGACCCAAAATGGCCACTGGCTCTACCTCATATGACATATCACCCTCGAGTTGAACCGTGCTAAAGTCCCAAACATGAGACGGGTCACCAACATACTTCCGGAGCATCGAAACATGGAACACCGGATGAATACCCGATAAACTGGGAGGCATAGCAAGCCTATAAGCCACCTCCCCAACCCTCTGAAGCACCTCAAATGGCCCAATGAACCTGGGACCCAGCTTCCCCCTCTTCCCAAATCTCATAACACCCTTCATGGGCGACACCTTCAGCAACACCTTATCCCCAACCATGAAAGACACATCTCGAACCTTCCGGTCCGCATAACTCTTCTGCCTAGATTGCGTCGTGTGAAGCCGCTCCTGAATCAACTTCACCTTACCCAACGCATCTTGAACCAAGTTTGTTCCCAATAGCCTAGCCTCGCCCGGCTCAAACCAACCAACCGGAGATCTGCACCTCCTACGGAGCCATCTGGATACTCGATTGATAGCTGCTATTATATGCAAACTCCGCTAGTGGCAGAAATTGGTCCCATGAACCACCAAAGTCAATCACACAAGCACACAACATATCCTCCAAAATCTGAACGGTACGCTCCGACTGCCTGTCGATCTGGGGATGAAACGTTGTGCTCAACTCGACCTGAGTACCCAAATCTCTCTGTACGGCTCTCCAAAACTGAGATGTGAACTGAGTACCTCGGTCGGAAATGATAGAAACTGGAACCCCATGCAATTAGACAATCGCCCTGATATATATCTCAGCTAACCGCTCCGAATAATAAGTAGTACCGACAGGGTTGAAGTGCGCATACTTGGTCAGCCGATCCACAATAACCCATATAGCATCAAACCTCCTCGAAGTCCGTGGGAGTCCAACTACGAAGTCCATGGTGATCCGCTCCCACTTCCACTCTGGAATATCAAACCTCTGAAGCAATCCACCTGGTCTCTGGTGCACATACTTGACCTGCTGGCAGTTGAGACACCGAGCCACAAACTCAACAATATCTTTCTTCATCCGCCCTCCACCAATAATTCTGCCTCAAATCCTGATACATCTTTGCAGCAGCCGGATGGATGGAATACCACGAACTATGGGCCTCAGCTAGAATCAAATCTCGAAGCCCATCTACATTGGGCACGCAAATCTGGCCCTGCATCCTCATGACCCCATCATCACCAATAACCACATACCTGGAATCACCGCGACGGACCCTGTCCTGAAGAACAAGCAAATGTGGATCATCATACTGGCATGCTCTAATCTGAAAGTAAAGAGAAGACCTGGAGGATACACAAGCCAACACCTGCGGGGGCTCTAATAGATCCAATCTCACCAACCGACCCACTAAGGCCTGAACATCAAGGTCTAATGGTCGCTCTGCTACTGGAAGGTAGGCTAGACTCCCCAAACTCTCTGCTCCGCGACTCAGGGCAGCGGCCACTACATTGGCCTTCCCTGGATGATATAAGATAGTGAGGTCATAATCCTTGAGAAGCTCTAACCATCTCCTCTGATGCAAATTCAAGTCCTTCTGCCTCAGCGGATACTGCAAACTAGGATGATTAGTGAAAATCTCACGTTCCACTCCATACAAATAATGCCGCCAAATCATCAAGGCATGAACAATGGCAGCTAACTCAAGATCGTGCACTGGATAATTCTTCTCGTGCACCTTCAATTGTCTAGACGCGTAGGCAATCACCCTACCATCCTACATCAATACCGCTCTCAAACCAACTCTAGAAGCATCACAATAGACTGTGTAAGAACCCGAACCAGTAGGCAAAACTAGTACCGGAGTTGTGGGGAGGGCTGACTTGAGCTTCTGAAAGCTCTCCTCACACTCATCAGACCATCTGAATGGAACACCCTTCTGGGTCAATCTGGTTAAAGGCGAAGCAATAGAAGAGAATCCCTCCATAAAGCGATAGTAATATCCCGCCAAACCAATGAAACTCCTAATCTCTATAGCAGAGGACGGTCTGGGCCAACTCTGCACCGCCTCTATATTCTTTGGATCAACCTGAATACCCTCACTAGACACCACGTGCCCCAAGAAAGCTACTGAACCAAGCCAAAACTCACACTTGGAGAATTTCGCATAGAGCTTCTCCTCCCTTAACCTCTGTAACACAACTCTCAAATGCTGAGCATGCTCTTCCTGGCTACAAGAATAAACCAGCATGTCATCAGTGAACACAATGACAAAATAATCAAGGTAAGGCTGAAACACGCAATTCATCCATTGCATGAACGCAGTTGGGGCATTGGTCAGCCCAAATGACATAACCAAGAACTCATAATGACCATATCTGGTCCAGAAAGTAGTCTTCGGAATGTCAGAATCCCGAATCTTCTACTGATGATTCCCAGATCTCAAGTCAATATTGGAGAACACTCTAGCTCCCTGAAGCAGGTCAAACAAATCATCAATGCGGGGCAAGGGATATCGGTTCTTCACCGTAACTTTATTCAGCTGCCGATAATCAATACACATACGCATGGACCCATCCTTTTTCTTCATGAACAACACCGGTGCACCCCAAGGTGACACACTAGGCCGAATGAACCCCTTATCCAGGAGTTCCTGAATCTGCTCCTTCAATTCTTTTAGCTCCGCTGGTGCCATACGATAAGGTGGAATAGAAATAGGCTGGGTGTCTGACACCAAGTCAATACCAAAATCAATATCCCTGTCAGGTGGCATGCCTGGCAGGTCTGCAGGAAACACGTCCGGAAAGTCACGGACCACAAGAACCGAATCAATAGCGGGAGTCTCACCATTGACATCCCTCACAAAGGCCAGATAAGATAAACACCCTTTCTCAACCATGCGTTGAGCCTTCAGGTAGGAAATCATCCTACTAGGCATATACTCAGAAGAACCCTCCACTCAACCCTCAGACACCCTGGCATAGCTAAGGTCACGGTCTTAGCGTGACAATCAAGAACAGCATGACACGGAGATAACCAATCCATGCCCAATATCACATCAAAATCGACCATGATGAGTAACAGTAGGTCCACTCGAGTCTCCAGATCCCCAATAGATATCATGCACGACCGATACACACGGTCCACAACAACAGTATCGCCCACAGGAGTCCATACATGAAAAGAGGTGACTAGAGACTCACGGTGCACATCCAAAAAATGGGCAAAATATGAAGAAACATAGGAATATTTAGAACTAGGGTCAAATAAAGCCAAGGCATCTCGGCAACATACTAGGACAATACCTGCGATCACGGCATCTGAGGCCATAGAATCTAGCCAGGCTGGAAATGCATACATGCGAGCCTGGCCTCTCCCTGCTCGACCTCCCCCGAAGATGCACCACTATACGCTGGGCGGGGTGACTGAGGAGGCCTAAAATAACGGCACATACCCTGCTGAAACTGCCCCCTGAAGGGAGCACCACTAGAACTGCCCGAACCACAAGGCCTTTTGGACTCCCTCTCCTCCTGCTCCTGGCGGCGAACGAACTCAATATCTCAAGCTATGTCAACAACCTGCTCGAATGAAGCACCCGATACTCTCTCCCGAGTCATAAATAGCCGGAGCTGATAAGAAAGACCATCTACAAACCTCCTCACCCTCTCCCTATCAGTAGGGACAATCTCAGAAGCATGCCTAGCCAACTCGAAAAACCTCATCTCGTACTGAGTAACTGATAACTCTCCCTGGCGCAGCTACTCAAACTGCCTGCGCTGCTCCACTCTGTGGGACTGAGGAACATACTTCTCCAAAAGGATCGTGGAGAACTGCTGCTAGGTGAGAGGTGTTGAACCAACCGGCCTACGCCTCTCGAATGACTCCCACCAAGTAAAGGCAGCACCCGCAAACTGAAATGTAAAAAATGAGACCCCACTGGTCTCCAAAATACCCGCAGTACGTAGTATCCTCTGGAACTTATATAGAAACCCCTGGGCATCCTCGCCCTCTGTACCGCTGAAAGTCGGAGGCTAAAGTTTGCTGAACCTCTCCAATAAACAGTGCAACCAACCCCAAAATCCAGAGTCAACATGTCATGAGCATCTAAGAGAGATAAGCCAAAGGTATACTATTATAATACAAAACCTTCGAATAAATAGCTAGATACAACAAGAAGGGAAAACAGAGATGATGCGGACGCTGAAAAACTACCTCTATATCCCGCACTCCGGCTCCGCACGGAATAGATAGCTAATGCTCGGTATCTGCACCTAAATCTGCACAGAGGGGTGCAGGGAGTAATGTGAGTATGCCAACTCAGTAGTAATGAAAATAAATCAAGTCTAAGCGGCAAGAAAGCACATAAAAATCAATTTCATCAATTCGCAATATGCACAGACTTACTTTCCAACAGTATAAACATAGATATATGAAATCATCATGCCTTAAAACCAACTTCAGAAAAATCCTTTGGAAAATTTATATTTTCAACAACTTCAAACCGAAATATTAGTATGAAAATGAAATGAATCATAAAGAGTCCCCTCGGGCAAAACATGCTTCATAAGTTCAGAGTGAAAGTAGTAAAATCATAAGTAGCCCCTCGGGAAAAAATATGTATCATAATCAGCCCCCCGGGCATGCCTCACAGTCACTCATAATCAGACCCTCGGGCATACCTCACCATCACTCATAATCAGCCCCTCGGGCATACCTCACAGTCACTCATGCCTCCCAATCACTCGGCACTCCGCACTCCGCACTCGACACTCGGTGTGCTCACTAGGGGTGTGTGCAGACTCCAGAGGGGCTCCTTCAGCCCAAGCGCTAATATCAAGCCACCTCGTAGCGTATCATATCCTCACAATCAGGCCCTCGGCCTCACTCAGTAGAACCCCTCAAAAAGCCCCTCGGGCAAATTAGTAAAACAGGGTACTCGACCCAAAACATCATTTTTAAATCTCAAAGTAGTGTAAATCAGGCTAAGTTTCGAAAACAGTAAGCACAATGTGACTGAGTGAAATCATCAATACATAGTGAGAAAAAACAACAGTAAAAAGCCCCCAAGGGGTCTAAACAGATCGGCACGAGGCCCCAAACACGGCTTATAGCCCAAATATTTCAACAATCTTTAGAACATAATTTAACATAAGGTTTTGAGTAAAATATGCAACTCATTAGTTGCNTGAGAAATACGTAGTTCGGGGTTTTATACCATCAGGACAAGATTTAAAATCATTACTTACCTTTACCGGGCCATAACACTAGTCCGCTATGCTCCTGCCCCTCAAATTGGCTCCCGATTGCTCCAAATCTTGCCAAAACCGGTTTAACATCATTAATATATACTAAAGGAACACAACCCAATCGAAAACTATCAAATTATATAAGAATTTTGAAATTCGGCAGAACTCGAGCCCTGGGCCCACGTCTCGAAATTCGATAAATTTTTCTAGAAACCTCGACCTCCCACGATTCTATACATACCAAAAACACCACAATCGGACCACAATTGCCTACCCAAATTGCCTAAAGAATTTTTCCAATCCTCCACCCATTCTTCCCAACCTTTACCTACTTTAATCCTTCAATTTACAAGCCTAATCCGAACAAAATAGCATATAAACGACTTTAATAACCCGGGAACTTACCTCCACTGAAGACCCATGAATTCTTTCTTCAAATTGCCTTCAAAAGAGCTCCAACCGCATGCAACAATGGTGAAATGAATAAAATTTCGCGGAGGCCTCTTTTATATTGTGCTTCTCAACAATTCCGCACCTGCGGAGCTTTAATCGCACATGCGGACCAGCACCGGCGGTCCCAGCTGCGCACCTGCGCAATCCACTAAAGGACCAATTCTCGCACCTGCGGCTTCGCAGGTGCGTCCATCTCTTCGCATCTACGGATTACTCCTTCCTAGCCTCCTTTCGCACCTGCACATGGTCTTTCGCACCTGTGACGTCGCACCTGTGGCTACCCATCCGCAGGTGCGGCCAACACCAGAAACTTACACCACCAGCCAATTGCTGCAATTTTTCCAAGTTCAAAACTCTACCAACCATCCGAAATCAATCTTGAGCCCCTCGGGGCGCCAACCAAACATACCAACACACTCCATAGCATTATTCCAACTTAGTCAAGCCTTCGAGACACCAAAAACAACATGAAAACACCAAAATTGCATCAAATTCAAGCCTATGAACTTTGAAACTTCCAAATTTCGCCAACTACGTAGAAACTAACCAAAATACCTCCGATATACCTGAAATTTTTCACACATAGTCAAAATGACATTACAGACCTTTTCCAACTTCCTGAATCTCATTCCGACCCCGATAGCCTATTTTCCATTGCCGACCGAAAATCGCCAAAAACTAACTTTCGCCAATTCAAGCCTAATTCTACACCGGACATCAAAATTTCATTCCGAACACACTCCTAAGTCCCAAATCACCTAACGAAGCTACCCGAGCCATAAAATCCGCATACCGAGGTCGTTCACCAATAAGTCAACTCTCAGTTGACTTTCTAAACTTTTAGGCTACTTTAGGAGACTAAATGCCTCAATTCTCACCATGACCACTCCGGACCCAAACCAACTGACCCAACACAACAAAAATAGGCTAGCAATATATGACAAATGCAGAAATGGGGGAAATGGGGTAAATCTCACGGAACGACCGGCCGGGTCGTTACACATCTCTAAAGCCTTTTTAGCAATATGAGGTTGTAATTTAATTTTTCCATCTCCTAAAACGACTCCTAGAAAATTTATATAATTTTTACATAATTTCATCTTCTTTATACTAATTATTATTCCATTATCTACAAATAATCTAAATATTGTCTGTAGATGTCCTAAGTGTTCTTTAATATCTTTACTAAATACTAACATATCATCGACATATACTAGAACAAATCTTTTATATTCTCCAAATATACTATCCATTTTTCGTTGAAAAATTATCGGTGTTGTCTTTAATCCAAACGGCATTACCAACCATTCGAAATGCCCTTCTGGACAAGTAAACATTGTCCATTCTATACTTTCTTCGTGCATTTTTACTTGCCAGTATCCCGATTTACAATCAAATTTATTGAAGATCCTTTTTCCTTGTATTCTATTTATTAGTTTTGTTTTATCTGGTAACTTGTATCCATCTGTTCTAGTATTGTCATTAAGTCTTTTGTAGTTTATTATCATCCTAGCCTTTCCTCTTATTATTTCATTATGGTTTCTTACCAAGAAGGTTGCTGACCTATGTTTAGAGGTGGATTTCCTTATTACTCCTAAATTCATGACTTCTTTGATTTGTATTTTAAAATCTTCTAAATCTTGATTTGTGGCTTCTATTGAGGTTGTTTTAATTATGTATTCTAATTTTCACATAACTTCGTTATTTCCCTAGTGCTTTAGAGGTTTTTCTCCTATTATCTCTATTTCATCCATTATTTTTATTATATTATCCAAATCCTTTTGATTTTTTATTATTCCTATTTTTTCTATTCCTGTTCTAAAATTATATAATTTTGTTTCGATGTCTATTAAGGTGTAATCTTTTTCCATTATGTCTTTATCCTCATTTTCTTCTGATATTAAAGTTTTAGATTCTTTTTTATCCTTACAACATGTATTTTTATCTTTACATTCCTTACAACATTTTTTCCGGTTTTTTTGCAGGTTTTGCTGGCCTAAATCTAATCGTGTCCTTATCATAGTTCCAGTTTCTATAGTTTGTACTGGTGTTTGTATAATATTTTTGAAAAATATTACTCCATCTATGCTGAGTAAACAACTACCATTGTTGTAACGACCCGACCGGGCGTTTTGTGTTATCGGACCCCGTTCCCCAAAATGAAACTTCCCATAGCGGCTTTTTATGAATTATGACTTGCGGGGACTGGTGGTCCGGGTTTCGGAGGTGTTTAGAGTGCTATAGAAACAATTAGTTCCTTAAGGTTGGACTTTAAGGCCAAGTTTGACTTCGGTCAACATTTTGAGTAAACGACCTCGGAATCGAATTTCGTCGGTTCACGTAACTTCGTGTAATGATTTTTGACATGGGGTCATTTCGGCGCCCAATATTGAAATAAGAAGTTCCTTAAGTTCCCATTTTGGTTTGGGACGTGTTTTTTTGTTATTGAAATCCGAACGGAATTCCGAGACTGGGATTAGTTCCGTTATGTTAATTATTATTTGCCTGCAAAATTTGGTGCCATTCCGAGTTGTATAGGTCGGTTCGGCGCGTTGTTAGCGAAGTCTAGAAAACGTAAAGTTCCTAAGTTTGGTTCTTGGGGTTTTGAGGTGTGATTTTGAGTTTTAGCGTTGTTTTGGGTGTTCTGAAGGCTCGAGCGAGTCTGTATTATGATTTAGGACTTGTTGGTATATTTAGACGGGGGCTCGGGTGGGCCCAGGTGCCTCCCGGACACCACACGAGGCCAAAAACCAGCTGAAACAGCTGCTGGTGCACCTGTTCTGGTGTGACCGCAGGTGCGGTTGACCATTCGCACGTGCGGGACCGCTCCTACAATACCAGCCTCGCAGGTGCGACCCCTAGTGGTCTGGCCAATTCACACAGGTACGGACAAAGTTTCGCAGGTGCGGTCTCCACTCCGTTGGTGCGGGCCCAGGCTCCCCGGTCCATTTCTGTAGGTGCGAGCCTTTGCTCGCAGGTCCGAGACCGCAGGTGCAGTCCTCGAGCCGCAGGTGCGAAAACACTATCCAGACAGTGTGTTTTTATACACGGGTCTTAACACATTTTTCTCATTTTCTTCTTCTTCCTTGGGGCGATTTCCACCATTGTTGAGGGGCTAACGACCTGGTCATTTAAGGTGAGTAAAATCTACTCTAATATTAGCTTCATGCGTGGATTTCTAGCTTAATTAACTACCTAAATTAGTGAAAATCAAGAATTGGGTAGTAACCTAGAGCTTGCAATAATTTGAGAATTTACTTGTGAATTTGCTATGAAATCAAGTAAGAATCCTATATTAATGATCCTTAGGCTTTGGGTGATTGTTCCCTTCGAGAATTAATTGAATCCGAGTGTGCGGGCCCGGGGTTGGATTTTGGAAATTCTTCAAGAATGTTGAATTATTGAATAAAATAGGATAATTTCCCTACTTTGAGCATGCATTGATGTCATTATATCGTATTTGTCTAGTTGCGAGTCCTCGGGCGTAGAGTTCGGAGTTCGGGCGCATCCTTGGTCCGACGGGTAGGTTCGACACGAGGTGAGTCTCCTTTCTAACCTTGTAAGAGGAAATTGTCCCCGTAGGTGTTATATATGCCGTGTGAAATTTTTTTGGGGGATACGTGCGTACAACGTGACGAGAGTCCGTACGTAGCGATAATTATATCATGTCGGGTAGTTTTAGGACTCACGAGCATGCCATTACGTGCCTTATGTTTATATTTAGCCAAACCTTGAGTTGCTTATTATCTTTGAACCAGTACTGCTTATTATCTTTGAAGTAGTATGCAAAATGTAGAGAGTTGCCTCTGAATTTCTGGTGAATTAGTCCTTGTTACAAGTATAGCCTCTACTAAGCTTATTGTTAAATCCAACATGTGTGTGTATGTATGTGTGT
>ML392908.1:1871-25797 GCA_005239525.1 Nicotiana knightiana
CTTCCAGACACTGGCATAACCCACTGATCTCTTTTTCAGGCGACAGCATAACCTGTTGACCTCCCCGGACACCGGCATAACCCGTTGATCCTTCTGAAGACAGAATAACCTGTTGATCACTTCAGACGCTGGCATAACCCAGTGATCTCTCTTTTTCAGGCAACAGCATAACCTGTTGACCTCCCCGGACACCGGCATAACCCGTTGATCCTTCTGAAGACAGAATAACCTGTTGATCACTTCAGACGCTGGCATAACCCAGTGATCTCTCTTTTTCAGGCAACATGCATAACCTGTTGACCTCCCCGGACACCGGCATAGCCCGGTGATCCTTCTGACAACAGCATAACTTGTTGATCACTTAAGACGCTGGCATAACCCAGTGATCTCTCTTTTTCAGGAAACAGCATAACCTGTTGACCTCCCCGGACACCGGCATAACCCGGTGATCCTTCCGACAACAGCATCACCTGTTGATCACTTCCAGACCCTGGCATAACCCAAATGATCTTTTTCTCAGGCGACAGCATAACCTTTTGACCTTTCCAGACACCAGCATAACCTGGTGATCTCTTTTTTTGACAACGGCATAACCCGTTGATCCTCCCCCCTGACACCGGCATAACCCGGTGATCTTTTCTTGACGACAGCATAACCTGTCGAACTTGCCCAACATGGGGTCGCCAACCCCTAGTTGATTTTACCTCTAGGCATAAGGTATCCCCAATAAATCCGGGCACGCTCTTCCCGGCTTTTCATTGCTTTCAATAATAAAGTAGCATAGATTTTATTACAATAACTCATGGAATTTTCCTAGTGAATACTGGGGCAGAAAATTTCGTTCGTTTTCTTTGATTTTGCGCAGAACACAGTAAATTCGAGACGACCAAAAGAAGAAGTTTCGATCCAAAATAACAGAACAAAAAGAAGGAAGAGAAGATTGAATCCGAAAGTGCATGATACGGAGAAAATATGGACTATTCAGGACAAGATTAAAGTCATCCGTTCGGTATATCTTGCCTTGGTCCAAAAAGCAAAGAGACGAAACCAACACACGCAGCTAATAAACATTTAAGATCCAAGTCAGAGCTAGCAGAAGAGCAAGACTCAGAACAGGTCTTAGATAGGATTTTTTGTAACTAGCAGCTAATAGGTCTTTAGTGTAGTCTGTCGTCTTGTTTAATTTGGGTCTAACAAGGAGATCCGCAGCAGCAACCACAGTGAAACCCCAGTTACTCGGTAGTCCCAGCTACAAAACTTCCAGAACTACACTGACCTGATTCCTTTATAGCCAAGGATATGTAGGCAACCTTTGAAGCAGGGTTCGGTCAAACTTTTCAAAACGCTTCACAATGGAGCAGATGAATGGGTGAAAGTCGTTCATTCCCGCTCATTTTGTCTTTGCCCGAAAACTCTTCGTGTCTTCGAGCAAAGAGGGGCACCTGTGAGCATGTAATTTTTAACCTACTATATGTTCCTACAAAATTCAATAAATTAAATAATGATTATAAACCTTGTTGAGTTTCAGTATCTGTGTGTGAATTATCTACATTACATGAGTCGCGACTTGTCTTTTAAAATTTCATAAATGACTTAAAGTCGCATGATTCGGTGCATGACTTCAATCATTTTTATTACGGAAAATTATTCTCTAAATAATCACATTTTTAACTAGAAATTTCAACCTTTTATTTACTCAGTAATTAAGATTTAAACTAGAGTTACTCAATATATTACTTGTGATCGATTGAAATAAATAACAACAAAATGTTGATTATTTGACACAATGTAGATTTAATGATTAATTCATTCATTTTTTCCTAACAAAATTGTGAAATTTGTTCCTTAAATGATATGAGTATCAAATCAAATGTTATTACTCTTAATTCATTTGTAATTAGACAAAAAAACTAAGTTAGAATTAATCACTACATTTTTTTTAATAAATGTTAGAATTAAAATAGGTTTAAAATCGGACCTGGGCCGAATTACCCAGGACCAAATCCCTTCTCCTTAACACCGAATCCGGACCAGCCCAAATCCCCTACCCGGCCTGCCCCAACTTAACCAAAACGATGCCGTTTAAGCCTTAAGTTCAACCCCAGCCATTGATCTATCCTTGATCCAACGGCTGGGAACTAACCACCCGTTTAGTATTGAATTGCCCGAACCCCACCCCATACCCTCATTCATCTGAAACCCAACCCCTGACCTAAACCCTAGCCGCCCCCATTTCCGNAAAATTCCTTCGATTTCAGATCTAATAAAGGAAGAAGACTTAGTTTCCTGTTAACAGGACAATCTGGAAAATTAATGGTTCAAAGCCACATGAGTCAACAGCTCTTAGTAAGAGCTGTTGATTCATGTGGGTTTGGATCATTTCCAAACCCTGCCGGGTTTGTTAGTACCCCACTGGTACCCCTTCCCCCTTGTATTTTCTTTTTTTTCTTCTGATATTGCTTCTTTTAGAAAGAAAATGAAACCGCATGCTCACTGTTTAACACATGTTTGTAGCATTTTGTTTGTTCTTGACTTAGTTTAGATCTGCAAATGCATTCATGCTATGTTTAGCCGATTAGCTTGAAATCTTTGATTCGAGTTTAGTGTTGTTGAATATCCTCTCTTCTTGGTCGTTTTAGTTCTAAATATGCATGCGTACCTAATCTATACCTTATTGTCCAAATTGTTCACTGGTTGGGGACTATTGCTTCCTCCCAGACTGTTTCCCCCCTCCTTCTTTCCCCATTTTTCCTCGACTATTAAGTTTCTCGCTTTAAAGATTGAGTACTAATCTGATTTTAGGAGTCCATGGGCCTTTCTGTTTAATTAACATAATGTTCATTTTAGTTGAAAATTGTTAGTTTTGTTGGATAGGCAAGCCTATATTAATTATACTTTCTGTTTGTTTACTTACTTGTGGTTTCGACTTTAGTTTCAATCGATCAAATAATGGTCTAATTAGACGATTATACACAACTAATTAACTATATATTTGAACTAAATAACAGTGAATTGACCTAAGTCAAAAAAGCTTAAAGTAATTAATTAATCTAAAATCAATTAACCTTTGATAAAACAATGAAGGTTTAGCTATCAGTTGATTAGATTAGATTGAAGTTTGTTTGTTGACTAATAGTTAACATAGCATAAGACTCACTTAAAACCCAAGAATTGATTTAACTTAGTCGACTCCTTCAAACAAGATGAACTAGTTAACTTAACCAAACTTCTTTTAATTATCCTAAGCCTAAAGACCTAAGTTAATTAACCTAAGCCTAATAGCCTCTTAAGCAATTAACTAAATCTTAAAATCTGTCTAAAAAAAAGGGGTTTAGTTTAAGATTAATTAACTAAAACAAATTAGTTAAACTAGGCTTAATAGTTAGTCAAATTTCTGATTCTTAGCAATTGAATGGGATTAACCAAACCAAATATGTTAACCTTGGTTAGGGAATTAAGCTGATTGACTTACATTAATTAACAAGCTAAACCTAGTTGACTAATGGAGACTTAATCAATTAACCTTTAATTAGTTAACCTAACCCCAGTCAAGAATAACACCTAGCTAACTGAAGTGGGTCAATTAGTCTTTCAACTAACCAAAGTTAAATAATAACCCAAGAGAGTAACCTTGATTACCCTATGGTAAATTCAGGGAATCCAAAGGTTACAACAGGTAATAAATATTAGGAAATCAGATACTTAGGGGTAATTACAAGGGCTGGAATGTTCCGGAAGGTACAACTGTCACAAAAGGATAGGGTTGACAGTTGTACCTGTACCCTTTTCAGCTCATTTAGGATAGGGAATATGCTAAGCATATCCCATCCCAACTGTCCCTATATATATACACACTTTTTACCACTAGTGAAGGGATTTTTTTTGGACACTCTTGAGCTGTTGGGATAGAATCCTTCCCATTCTCAGAAATACTGTCTCCACTTAAGAGGTTTTGAAAAGAAAAGTACTATTAGAAGAATCTGATTTCTTTTTGGAAAACAAGTTCATAAGGATATGGCCTAGTTCAGTTGCTATTTTCTCTTTCTGAATTTTGGGGGTTTTCTGGAGGTTTTTCTTTCAAACATTCATACTCAAGATTTCTGGGGGTATTCTTGCTGGACTGGTTGGTTTTCTTTGGGGTTTCTGCTTATTGTTGCTGATTTCTCTCCCTCCTTGCTGTTATTGTTCCCACTTGACCTTTATTTGGTCAAGTCTCTTTGTTATTCCTTCTCTAAAGGTATGTATCAGTTCATCTCTTCTTAATGACATTTTTGGACTGAAATTCTCATTTTTCTGCACATTGTGTAAAACTGGCTACTCTTGACAAATGAAGATTACTGTTCTTGTCTTGTTAAATGTGACTGTGCAGATGTTTTATTCGCATGGTAATGATTATGTGAGTGTGATAGGTAATGTCTTTGGTGTTAGTATTTCTCCTGTTGGTGCATGATTGTTTGTTTAAGATTATATGAGATAAGTACTCATGTTCCTATATTAGGAAACAAGCTGCATTAAGGTATTGAATCTGACCTCCTCTATGGTCAGATTCCATCATTAAGAATGCAGAAATATGTTTTTCGATTGAGTCTCCTTGGTCAATAAAGAGATTCAACAAAGAAAATCTCTATATAGGTTAGTATTAGCACTAGGGTAGATGAGCTTGACTTATTAATAGCCAAGATCACCCCACAATAGTGGACAAAAAGCAGTATAAGTGGCTGAAATTCACCTTTTAAAAGTTAAAGGGTGTAGTTAAGAGAGGCATTAGGGTGAGGGATGTGAACCTTCAAATGGTCAAATCCATCCCCTACAAATGCCTAGATGATTAAAATATCACATAGATAGAATTAGGTAATGTTAAGCACTAAGGCAGGTGAATTCGACTCTTTGATAGTCAAATTCGTCTCACAACAGTGCATAACCAGTAATTAGCTTGCTGAAATTGTCCTTTCAAAGGATATAGAATGGGCAATCACAGGCTCATTAGAGTAGAAAAATCTGGAATCCTTCCTATTGATCAGGCTTATCTTTTGAAACGCCTACAAAATCAAGTTAAGGAATTGATAGGACTAAAAGTCCCAAGTACAAAAATGACAAGTCCAGAGGTGAATTGATACTTGTATGATCATATTCACCCCGAGAAAGTGCATAAAGTAGTCTGCCTGACAGGGTGGTTTAAACATAGGCAATATCCGAATTAAAACTGGCCCCTTCATGGTCAGTTTGGTTTTGGTGATTGCATAACACCTAAACTATATTAGGATGTTCTACAGATTACGAAGGGAAGACTCGAACGTAAGACCTCAAGGGAGTTTCGAGTCAATACATTAGTTAGAGTTTTATTTCTAGTTTTCTTTCGTTTTTTTTTTCTGGAAAAAGTGCAGCAGCAGTCAAATTGTAATCCCCTCCCCCCTATTCTTTAGTTTTTCATTGTAATATAAAGACTGGACTGTACATTTAATTTCTGTTTTTATTCATGTTCCTGAATTTCGAGTTTATTTCTATTCTACCCTGATACTAGACAAAAGAAGAATATGTATAAACAAGCCCATTTTGAATTAATTTTTCTTTAAAAAATGCTTATCTCAAATTCAGTGGAGTTTTCACACAAATCAGTAGATTGTTTTCAGTTCACCTTGTATCTTCTAAATTTTGCNAGAGAATATACACACAAGATCATTGAAGAAGAAGAGGATTATCAGTTTTCTTCATCTTAATCTAGTATTTTTCGTTGATGCAAAGACTTATGCAATTGTTTAATTCTTGTATGAGTGGATAAACACCCATTGTTCTGGGGTTGTGGTTTAGCCATGAATATTGTTATTCGATATTAACTTAACCTTAATAATTCGCTCAATATATGGTTGTTTCTTCAGTTATACGTTTAATTGCTTAATTGTTTGGCCAGCCATTAGGTTCTATATAATATCTATGTTATGCTTGGGAAAGTCGTATATAGATTAGAGAAGAATTAAAGAGAGCGCGATCTTAACCCTTCAGGGGAGCGGATTTGTGGTTAGGATAGGAATATACCTAGTCACCGTGCTTAATTAAACATCGCAATCTTAGTGCGTTCTAATAGAGTAATTTCATAGGAATATAGGCGTTAATCTATTGAGAATAGGCGAGTAGTACTTCGGGAGAAGGCTACGAGAGCAATTATCGATTAATTAGCAACCATGACTGAATTATATGAAAGGGAGAGTTAATTAGAATGCAATATGAATGGTGAAATGATCACAACCCTGGAATATTTGTCTCTATTGAATACACAACAATATTCTTGTTACTTGATAATTAGTTCATATAATCATAATATAAATCAGTTCTATTCTTGGATTTTATTTTGGCTCGATTAAATAGCAATTAGAGTGATTCAATAATTAGTTTAAGCAAGTCCCTATGGGTTCGACATTCGATTTAACATTATATTACTTGCTACGACCACGTATACTTGCGTGTGCGGTTTGGGACCAACAGTTACCAATTTTGGAACACCCATTCACTCACGAGATCACTCGTCCAAAAATTATCTAAATTTGATGCCTAAAACTCGATCAGAACTCAAAAATTCGATTGGGGAACTTTTCCCCCATTTCCCTACATTTCTCACCCAATTCCCTTCATTAAATGAGGAAAATTAGGTAATGTATATTAGGAAGTCAGATTTTAAGGGTAAAAAGGTCTTTTAATGGGTAGGAAAGTTCTAGAATACGGGCAGCTATCCCAAAGATTAGGTTGACAACTGACCTATGTACTATTTTGTACTATTTTCAGCTTTTGGATTGGGAACATTCCAAAGAATATCCCTTTCCCAAATATCTTATAAATAGACCCCCTCCCCTTAGTCTAAAGGAGATTTTTTTGGTGGACACTATGAAAAAGCCTTTCTTCTAGCAGCTGAAAAAGACAGAGATACTTTCCATTCGAAAACAAAAGTTTTTCATAAAGAAAAGTATTATTAAAAAAGAGAAAAAATCTGATTTCCTTTTTGAAAACAAGTTCAGAAATAGATGGCCTAGTTCAATTGCTATCTTCTCTTTTTGGATTTCTGATTTCTGGGAGTTTTCGTCAAACATTCATACTCAAGATTTCTAGGTTAATTCTTGCTGGACTGCTTGGTTTTTTCCTGGGTTTTCTAGTTTTTTTTCCTCTTTAAAGGTATGTAACAGTGAACCTTTAGATAAAATTAATTGTGATGAAATTGTTGACTTGTGTTGTGTTTATTTTAAGCTTGTATGAATTTGAATATTCTTCTCCTCCATTCTTGATATAAAAACTGAAGTAAGGTTACTATTATTTGAATGTATGTATGCAATTCTTGGAATTAGTATGATTATTTGTTAAGTTTTTGTCAATACATTTTGCATTTGGTAGTTAGATGTTAATTTTATATTTAGCATATTAGGGTAATTTGCACTAGGGTATATGAGTTTGATTCCCTAATAATCAAACTCACCCCATGATGAGTGCACAAACATTATCATGGTTGGATGAAGTTTACCCTTCAAAAAGGTACAAAGTATGTAGTTAAAAGGGCATTAGAGTTGAGGAATCTGAACCTCTGAATGGCCAGGTTCATCCTCTAAAATGCCTAACGGTTACATAAATGATTCTGTCCTTGGAACAGATAAACATAAGAATCATCAGGATTGGAATGACTTTCTCATGGTCAGTTTGGTTCCAATGATTGCATAATACCTAATGATTTGGGGTGTTCTACATATTACAAAGGGAAAGCTTGAATGAGAGGCCTCAAGGGAGCTTCGAGTCAGCTAATTAGTTGGAATTTTTATTTCAGTTTCTTTCATTTGGAAAATGTACAACAGCAGTCAAGTTATAATTCCCCTATATCGATTTTTAGCTCTCATTGTAATGTAATTTAGGACTGGAATGTACACTTAATTTTAGTTTTATTCATATTCCTAAAATTCGAATTTACATTCTACCTATTCTGAAAATGACATTAGGCAAAGAACGCATGTGAGATTTATAAAAACACTTCGCTGGATCTCGAAAAATAGTTGTTTCAAAATTCAGTTAGAGTTTCGACATAAATAAAGTCAGTAGGTTATCTTCAGTCCATTTTGTGTCTTATAAATTGTGAAAATCAATGTATACATATGTGTAAATTTTAAGCCTTTAGAAACATGAGATTAGGCTGTTTAAAATTGGTAAGAATTACTGTCTCAAAATTAATAAGACTGCCTGTGGTTCGATCTTTTCTAGAAATCATAAAAGTTCTGAAAGTAGCGTCATTTTACCTTGCCAATCCATTTCAGAATTAATGAGTGTTTTAGATTTATGTTTAGGCTGCCTAAAAATGGAAAATCAGGAAAAACCTGTTGTGTTATGCTCATAAGTGTATGTATGAATGAACATGTATTTTGATTACCATGTTCCCTATTTATTCATCAAACTAAAAAGTAAAGATCATTAAGACTTAGTCGAATTTCCTAAACTAGTGACCTCCCTATAAATTAGTCGTAATTAGGATTGGCCAAAGAGTTAAATGATAGATCGGGAAAAAATATGGCCATAGCCCAAGAATCTTGTCCTTAGGATAGAAAATTTGATCTTGGCAGAAAAATACTTCTTTTAGTTTGAGCTTAGATAGGAAGTACCAAAATTACCATATTCTACAATCGGGAGTGGCAACTCATGCCTCCGACCCTCAACTCCAAACATTAACAAAATGTAAATAGCAACCACGCGTGCATTTCATGTGACGTGTTTTCCGTGTGCTCAAAAACAACAAGTGCACGCCATCGTGACTTGTTTAAGATAAATCCCTAAACGTCCTAATTAATCTTAAACTAAAACGCTCTTTCAAAAATAGAAAACATAAAGAATAATCAAACATCGCCTCAAATAGGCATTATAAAACTGCCACGACCATAGTCTTGACTAAGTAATCTAGGGGCGCGATAACTCATGTTCCCGTCTTTAACTTCAAATTATAATAAAAATCACATGTTGTAATTGCGGGTGCATTTCATGTGGCGTAGTTATAATGTGTCCAAAAAGTAAGCAAGTGCACGCCATCGTGACTTGTTTCAAGATAAATCCATAAAATACTAAAAGTGGTTAAAAATTAAAATGTTAAATGCACAATAGGCTAAAATATGTAAATAATCAGATAATTTAGGCCAAATATTAATAGTTAAGAGACCGTGCTAGAACCACGGAACTCGGGAATGCCTAACACCTTATCCCGGGTTAACAGAATTCCTTACTCAGATTTTTAGTCGCAGACAACTTAAAACAGAGTCAAAATTTCCTCGGTTTGGGATTTTTCTTTTTAAAACAGCATCCCGGAACATCGTCAAAAATCCGGGTGGCGACTCTGAAAAATAATAATAATAAATCCCAAATCCGAATAATGTCACTTAAAGTGGAAAAACTTCCTTATTACCCTTCATTAATCACGGGTAGTTTAAAAAGGAGGTGTGACACCTCTGGCGACTCCGCTGGGGAATCGAACCCAGAATCTCTGGTTCATGGTTCAAGAATTCAAGATTATACAATTGTTATGTTTTGGCTTTCCTTATCTGATTTTACGTGGTTAAACCTGATGTGCTAATTGCCATATTTACCGCTTTGATATTTATCGGAATTGCATATAAACTGTGCCAAAACCCTTCTTCTCTCTGAGTCTTCTAAATCATCAGGAAGTGTGCACTTCGTGTGACTTCTTTTTTGTTAGAGTCATATCCAAATTTTAGAACGAGGTACGGACAAGTTGCAAAGCCGGTGAAGCTTCTGTATTCCCAGTACGTTGCCCCGACCTTGGCTCGAGTTGTCCGCTCGGGTAAGCCTGGTCTAGAACAAAGCCCCAGGATTCAAACTTAGAATAACAAAACCTCATGACGGGTCCCTAGTAGGAACGATTATTTGCATCACGTGCATTTTTGACTTAGGGGACTCAACACAGAGGTTGGGTCCATCTAGGACAGGTGTACCTGAAATGAAAGACTATCCTGATGCTTCTTACCTGCTACGTATGCATTTATTTATTTCAGTTTGTGTGTTTACCGGCTAAAAAATAAAAAAAGAAACAAAAAAACCAAAAGTGAGGTAGAATAGAAAATTCACCTGGTTTTGAAACTCCCCGTATTTGAAATATCCCGAAACTCTGCCAAAATTTTCTGAAAATGAAGAAGGAAAAATGATATTCCAAAACAAAGTGAGTAGGTGTATATTTTTAATCAGTCAAGATTTTTCCAAACTATGCCTTGTTTGATTCTCATCGGTGTGAGATACGTAGGCAACCAGCATCGGGTCCAACCTTATTTTTCAAAATCAAAAGATATGGTCCTAAATAAAATTAGGTGACGCCATTCTTGCATAAAAATCCAGATTGCCCAAACGGGGCACCGGAAGGCTATTTTTGCAAAATTAGCCGCCTGTGGTTTGTTTTTTTTAAATTTTGACCCAATTAGCGAACAAAACCCTAAAACTTTCTACCCGAAGTATTGAAGGTCCGTATTCGCAAAGGTGGTCCATTTTCTTTATTACAAAACCTTTTGTACAAATAACACTTTTTCATTCGGTCAAAATTTTTTTTGGTTTTTAATCAAAATGAACGTGCAGAATGAACACAGTTGAAAACATTCCCTTAAAGGCCATCGAGGAAATCCCCTTGGAACTCCATATGTGGTGGAGCGACTTGGGGGAAGTTAGTCGAAAGTCTGCTATGAAAGCTTTAGGCGGACTTACTGGTCTTCTAAAAATCAAGCCAAGGCTGGATATCGTCGAAGCTCTAGTATCGTTTTGGAATCCCGCCCACAACGTGTTACACTTTTCAGACTTTGAGTTGACACCCACACTAGAGGAAATAGTGGGGTATGCTGGTCTCAATGACAATCTTAGAAGTCATATCCGGTGGCATCCAGGGCGGTAACTCCACATAAGTTCTTGGATCTTTGGAACATTAGTCGGGACGTCCAGAACCCACACCTATCCGAAGGGTTTTGCACTTTCTATTTTCTGTACAAACGTTACAGAGATCCCGGGGGATATGAAGCTAACAACACTGGTCTAACTCACAAAGACCAGGCTAAATGGGAAGCCCGACGGGGGCTAGCTTTCGCGGTAGCATTCCTGGGCACCTTGATCTGCCCAAGGAGTGATGGACTCATAGATATCGGACTGGTAGGGATGGTGGATTTCATGATAAAAAAGTCCAACGGCACCCATATACCATTGGTTTTAGCTGAGATTTACCGTGCCTTGACGATTTTCCAGTCTGGAGGAAAATTCTTTGAAGGGTGCAATCTGCTCCTACAAATTTGGATGATCGAGCACCTATGTCACCACCAAGGCTACATGAACTACAACTTAACCAGTTTGAATATTATCGAAGAACATGGTTCTCGGGTAGAGGGCCACAAATTTCCCGAGGGCACAGAGGCCTAGAACTCACATTTGAGTTCATTGACTGCCGACCGAATCGAGTGGACATCCAGGTGGCTCCCTGTCGGCGAGGTTATCAATATGTATGCTGAGATGTGCTATCTTTTGTTAATGGATCTGCGAAGCATTCAGACATATGCCCCGTATCGAGTCTTACGGTAGTTGGGAAGACAACAGGGTGTTCCACATGATGAGGACATAAGCCAACAAGCCATTGAGTTATGTCCGAGAGCTGCATTTCCTGAAGGCAGGGTCCGTCAAATCTGGAACGAGTGTAGATTTTTAGAACCTCAGACTCGGGTAAGAAATTTATCCAAGGGGGAAGTGGAGCCCACCTACATTTCTTGGTATGGCAGAAGAGGCAGAGAGCACCAAGAACCAGAGCGACCTGCGAAAAGACCTCACGTGCAGCATTTTACTGAGCAGACGCAAGAACATTGGATCTAGTTAGAGAAGGAAAACAACTATCGAGCTACAATAAGTAATCTGGAGGCCCAGATCAGGGAGCTCAATTTGAAAACACTTTACAAACTGTTGCTGCTGAAAGGGAAAGAAACTGGTTGAACAAAGAAAATGAGGCCCTCCGGGCTCAGATCCAGAAAATGAGGATAGCCATTGAAAACCCTGAGAGAAGCAGAGCTGACGAAAGACTCGTCACCAGCCTCAGGCAAAAGTTGTGTAGTTATGGTGATGACCTAGACAAAGCCGAAGAGGATTTGACTCAAGTTCGAGCAAAATTGGCAAAGAATGCGGAAGAAAAAGCAGAATTCATGCAAAAAATAAAGAGAAATCATGACCAAGAAGTTATGAGCTTAAAAAAAATGGATGGCCACCTTTGAAAATGAAACGGCCAAGCAAAAAAAAGATTTAAAGCTAAAAAGGAACAGTGCTACGCCATGATAGCTCAGTTGGAAGACGAATTTCAATAATGGCAAGAGCAAAGTCACATAGACGCCCAGGTTTTAGAGGCAAGATCCCAGCAGATCGGGCGTCTACTGCAGGAAAAAGGGGTCATCAGGCAAAGAGTCCGAGATATAGCTGATTACATTGTCACCAAATGCCAGGAATGCGAAGATATGACTCGGACCACCTTCTTCTCAGCGGTAATGATCTTAGTCCACAAAATAATGGATGACCTATTCCGCTTCCAGCAAGATATGGTACGTAGGCCCGTGGCAAGGCCGAATGATGCCCCGCAAGTCCCTGGAGCATTGGAAGAACTGATGTACTCTTGATGTTTTCTCGAGTCTGTATTTTGTTTTCCTGTCACAGTCCTATCTAAGTCCACTGTAGCTTTTACATTTCCAAGAAAAGTATGTGTTGAGTTTGTTTTGTAATTTAAAATTTTCCAAAAGTGGGCTAAAAAATTTTGTAATTGGAAGTATTTTTAATGAATGAAAGTTTTAGAAAAATATTTATTTATCTATTGAACTATGTGATGATCTGATTCACACGGCGCCGTGATATGTAGGCAATCCATATACGATTCGATCATAAACTTAAGAAAGGAAACCGAGTAAGGAATAAAATATCGAAAAATAATAAAAAGAACGAAAAGAGTGATAAAAAAAGAGAAAAGTTCAAAACCAAGAAATAAAGTCGGGATGAAATACATGACTGTTGCAAAACATATAGAAAGCATTTAATTGCCTAGGTACATTTCATACCCCCCAAACGTGTGATTCCCTATGTGATAAATGTTTCAACCTAATGTTTTGTTGGTTCAATCTTAAAGGTGTTTCTAGGTGGTTGGTTTCGCGGTAACCTGGGTTCCCATCCTTGCTTCAATAGATCAAAAGGGAGCATAGAAATGACATCCGAAAATCACTTATCAATAGTCAACTCTTCCGTGGAAGACCTGAATCCACCCATCCCAACATCTGAGTTAGCAACAGCTGAAGAGAATAGGACTCTGCGTTGCCGCATGCTGGAAATGTGGGACGCATGGTCCAATGGTAGGGAACCGCCCAGTACCATCCCGGGTTTCCCAGAGAAAATTCCCAGGGTAGGTAGAACATCCAACATCTCCATAAGTTAACCAGCCACGTCGTTTGGATATCCAACTATGTCGGCTCACTTTGCCGGAAGGCCTTCTAAGGTTCGGCCCCAGGCCTTGTTTTCTGGTGTGTCTTCCAACATCTTCACTGCACCACCAATCTCTACCACGGCTCCACCAACTATCTCTAGGCCAAGCTTCGAGCCACCAGCATTCACATTCCAAACAACGTCCGTCCATCTGGATACCACTCATGTTACTCCCAATGCATACCCCCAACAACCGCAGTATGAGGTCACTTTGGGCAAGATAATAAAAGCCCCGAGCACGAATAAATGGCTCGAAAAATGAAGAGTATTGATCGGATCCAGAAGAATATACAAGGGCTGAGCGGGCAGAAAAGTGTCTCCTATGCATACTTGTGCATATTCCTACATGTCCACTTGCCTCTTGGGTTTAAAACCCCCAAGTTCGAAAAGTATGAAGGACATGGTGACCCCATAGCTCATCTGAAAAGGTACTGCAACTAGCTCCGGGGAGCAGGTGGGAAAGAGGAACTTCTCATGGCATATTGTGGAGAAAGCTTGACAGGGATTGTATCAGAATGGTACATGGACCAGGATATATCCCGCTGGCACATATGGGATGACCTGGCACAGGACTTTTTTTGGCAATTCCAATACAACGTGGATATCGCTCTAGATAGAAACTCTCTATCCAATCTTAAAAAGAAATCCTCAGAAAGTGAAAGAGAATACGCCATTAAGTAACGTGAGCAGGCTTCCAGGGTCAAACCTCCGATGGATGAGGTTGAAATGGTCAATGTCTTTCTACAAGCACAAGAAGCTGATTACTTCCAAAATATGATGTCCGCCATGGGAAAACCATTTGCTGAAGCAATCAAAATTGGAGAAATGGTTGAGAATGGTCTGAAAACCGGTCGTATCCCGAGCCAATCTGCCATAAGAGCAACCTCTCAGGCATTCCAAAGCGGATCCGGGAGTGCGGCCAACAGAAAGAAGAAGGAAGAAGGGGCCATGATGGCTTCCGATGTCAGGAATTCTCGGCAATACCCACGCCCATTTCCCAAAGCTTCCCAACACTACTATCCTCACCAAGACGCAACTTATACTACTTCCCCTTTTCCCTATGCGATGATGAACACTCAGATGCATCCCAGGCCGCAACAACAATATAACCAGAACAGAACTCCACCCTGAGAAATAACCATTTTCCACCAGCTCCCTATAACCCACGCCCTCCTCAAAACAATTATCCATACAACACCTACCCCCGTGAACCACCGAGGAGACCTGACTTCACTCCTATCGGTTAGCCGTATTCAAGCCTTTCCCCAAAGTTAGTACAGATGGGGCATCTGCATCCCGTACCTCCGACCAAGAAAAACCCAACATTAGCGTCATACAAGCGGGGTACCAATTGTGTCTACCATTCCGGTGTAGAAGGGCACGACACAGAGGATTGTTGGACCCTCAAACGGGTTGTGGAAAGCCTTATAGAACAAAAGAAGGTAGTGTTAAGGGATTAAGAGGCTCCCAATGTGACAAACAATCCATTTCCCATTCACAATAATGGGCCCGTCATTGGCATGATTTGCAAAGACCAGGATTTTGATCCAGCTTTAAAAGCTATCATCGCAATCGCAGATGTGGAGAAAAAGCCCAAGGCGGCACCCAAACCAGTCAAGGAAATGAAGAAAAGTAACTCGTCCCCCAGGCCACAGGGAAGGTTGAAGCCAAGACAAATATGGGACCCTTTAAAGACGATGTTATTTACATCCCCAAGGCACCCAGGAAGGAACAAAGTATGTTAAGTCCTCCCAGAAGGTTACAATTCAACAAAGCAACGATGAACGACCCAAAAATATACGTGCCAAAAGGGAAATATGTGGCGCATTCACCAAGGCTAAATGAGCCCATGGTTATTAGCCGCGCGTCGCAAATTCCCATGAAGAATACTACTGTCGCCCCTGGAATTACAACAAGACGTTGGTGACGTTCAAAGGAAAAGAAATTACTGGGGAAACAAGTGAGATAAACTCATCAGAGAAATACCTCAACCTGGGAGAACTGAACAAAAGCAAGCAGAAACACTTTCCTCTTAAGAAGCTGATCAGTGCCGGGGAGGCAGAAGAATTCTTCAAAAATATGAAAACCTCAAAATACGCCGTAATTGAGCAGCTCAGAAAGTCCCCCACTCAGGTCTCACTTCTATCGTTGCTGATAAGTTCAAACGAGCATCAGAAAATCCTAATCAAAACACTTAATGAAGCATATGTTCTGACCGAGACCACAGTTGAGCAAATGGAAAGAATGGCGGAATGATTTTACAAAGTCAACCGGATCTCATTTAGCAAAAATGACTTGCCTCCAGAAGGGGTTTCCCACAAGAAAGTTCTCCACCTAACCTTTAAATGTGAAGGGTACTATGTGAAAAGAGTCATGTTGTACGGGGGAACTGGGGTTGATATTTGCCCTCTCTCGACCCTACAAAGAATGGAGATCGGGACTGAGAGAATTAGGCCCAACAATGTGTGTGTCTGCGCATTTGATGGAATCAAGAGAGACACAATTGGGGAGATTGATTTGGTCTTGACAATCCGTACCGTAGATTTTGAAGTGACATTCTAGGTCATGGATATGGATACTTACTACAACTATGTCCTGGGGAGTCCTTGGATCCATGCAGCAGGGGAAGTGCCATCTACTCTCCACCATATGGTTAAGTTCGAGCATGAAGACCAGGAAATTATGGTCCATGGAGAAGACGAGCAATCTACTTACATGGACCCATCAGTCCCATGCCTGGAAGCAAGAGAAGGCAGCGAGCACATAGTTTACCAGGCTTTCGAGATTGTGGTTGTGAACCAATATGAGGAAGGAACCCATTTCCCTCAACCCTTCCTTTCAAACGTATCAATTATGGTCGTTGGCGACATAATTAAACATGAGTACACACCTGGAAAAGGGCTCGGGGTGTCCTTGCAAGGCATTAAAGAACCTATCACCTTGCCTACCACTAAGAAGTTCTTTTGCATAGGGTTTCAAGCTACTCCCGACGATGAACAATGGGCTAACCAACGTAAGAAAAATGGTTGGGTATTTCCTCAGCCGATCCCGCACATCACCAATCATTTGTCAAGCCAAAATACGTAGAGGAAGAGGAAGAGGGCTTTCATGGCCGAAGAAATTGAAGAAATCTGCGAAGCAATGAGATAGATGTTGTATGAGGCTCATATGCTCCAACCAGGAGAAGGCTCCAGCACTGCTGAAGTGCAGTATATGGGGCCTGACGCCAAGTTGCAAAACAGGAAGGCTACTCCATTCCCCGTCAGGCTAGAGTCCTGGTAGTTCAGCTTTTGCCATCTTTTCTACACTGAGTTATTTTTTTTTTTTTTTGGCAAATCCACTAGGCAAGAGCCTAGGGCTAGTTTTATTAATACTAAAAAGCTAAAAAGAACCACATAGGAAGAGTACAAATAAGGGGGACAATAGCACCAGTAATGTTGCCTTTATGCCTTGGCTATCTAATTACTCCACTGCGCCTCACTATGCCCTTATGGCAACCTCATGTAGAGGAATCATGGTGTAGATGCCGGCAAAGTCTCACGAGGGCATATAATCTCATAGCCATTTGGATATCTTTCCAAAGGCATAGGGCTAGAGCAACACAAACTGGGCTAAACCTTACCTTACTAATCCTATTGAGGCAAATAAAAAGCCTCACCTACTAGCATGCATGTAAAAAGAAAGAACTAGCTAGTACTAAATATTCTATGATCATCACAGAGTTTATAACATACTCTGTGATGATATTACATAAAACTATGCTAATGTGATGGTAGAATAAGAATATGTAAACATAACAATGATGTACTATCTTCTCTAATTTTATGAAGTCTTCAACTTGTAACCGCTTGTCTTCCTCCTCTACCCTCTTCAAAATGTCTTCAAATTTCATGATTTCTTCTTTGAACGAGTTGACTTTGTTGACGTAGTTGGATAAACCTGTTTTTGTTTGGCAACTCTCATTGGGAGTCGCCTTATATTTGCATCTTCATTCACCCTGCCGTCCCAACACACTGAGTTATTTCAGGGTGTAACTCAAGTGTTTTTTTTAATTTCTTGCCTTTTGAATTCCGATGTAAACCCTCATATGTTCAAAATTCAATGAAATGAAATCAAGTTTCATCATCTATTATTCTTTCTGATTTTCGTTTATTTTTCTTATTTTTTCATTCCTAATAATGCATCCTTAAAAAACATGACATGCTTGCGGACTTCATGCTTTGATCTTAATACGCTGTCTAACCTTGAAATAATGAATCAAGAACCGGAATATGATGAAGAAGAGGCTTTTAGGGAAATAAATCAAGAATTTGAACAATTCGAGAATAAGCCAAAGCCAAACTTAAATGAAACAGAACCTGTTAACTTGGGTAATGCAAGGAGGTTTGAGAAACCATGATAAGCATCGACACGGATGAAAGAACTAGGGACGCCTTGATTCAACTCCCATTTGACTTCAAATACGTGTTTTCTTAGTCTTATGACGACATGCCCGGACTAAGTGTGGACTTGGTGGTACACAAATTGCCAACCTACCCCGGTTATCCACCTGTCCAACAAAAGTAGAGGAAATTTAAAACAGACATGAGTGACAAGATCAAAGAAGAGGTCGCTAAACAACTAAAAGCCGGAGTAGTCCGAGTGGTCCAATACACCACCTGGCTGGCAAATGTGGTTCTGGTACCTAAGAAGGACGGAAAGATCCGAGTATGTGTCGACTATCGAGATCTGAATAAAGCGAGTCCCAAGGATAATTTTCCACTACCAAACATACATATCCTAGTTGACAATTGTGCCAAACATGAGGTACAATCTTTTGTCGATTGTTATGCCGGATATCACCAGGTGTTGATGGATGATGAAGAGGATGCAGAAAAGACAGCCTTTACTACACCCTGGGGAACCTACTGTTACCGGGTCATGCCATTTGGTTTGAAGAATTCTGGGGCAACTTATATGAGGGCCATGACCGCCATATTCCACGACATGATGCATCAGGAAATTGAGGTGTACGTGGATGATGTGATCATTAAATCCAAGACGCAAGATGACCATGTGCAGCATTTGAGGAAATTCTTTGAACGCCTGCGTAAACATGATCTGAAATTAAACCCAGCCAAATGTTCCTTCGGAGTTCCATCCGAAAAATTACTGGGGTTTATAGTCAGTCGACGGGGCATCGAGTTGGACCCGATGAAGATAAAGTCTATTCAGGATCTCCTACCTCCAAGAACCAAGAAGAAGGTCATGAGTCTGCTGGGTAGGTTGAATTACATTAGCGGGTTCATCGCTCAGTTGACATCCACATGTGAGCCTATATTCAAGTTGTTAAAGAAAGATGTAGCCATCAAATGGACAGAAATGCCAGGACGCTTTCGACAAGATCAAAGAATATCTGTCGAATCCGCCATTGCTAGTCCCACCAGAACAAGGGAGACTTGTTCTTATACCTGACAGTGTTGGAAAATTACTTTGGGTGTGTTCTCGGGCAATATGACGCAACCTGGAAGAAAGAGCAGGCCATATATTACTTGAGCAAGAAGTTCACAAGCTACGAAGCCAAGTATACTCTGTTGGAAATAACTTGTTGCGCTCTAACTTGGGTTGGTCAGAAGCTCCGACATTATTTGTTGGCTTATACCACCTACCTCATCACTAGGTTGGATCCTTTGAAGTACATATTCCAAAATCCAATGCCCAACGGGAGATTAGCAAAATGGCAAATTTTTCTCACAGAATTCGACATTGTCTATGTCACCCGCATAGCCATGAAAGCTCAAGCATTGGCCGATCATCTAGCTGATAATCCGGTTGATGATGAATACCAACCTTTGAGTACTTATTTTCCGAATGAGGAAGTCAATTCCGTCGAAGTAATCTCGGGAGGCACTGACACCTGGAAAATATTCTTCGACAGAGCAGCCAATGCAAAAGGTATTGGGATAGGGGCAATCTTGATTTCGCCTATAGAACAACACTATCCTGCCACGGCCCGCCTCCGTTTCTTCTGTACAAACAATACTGCTGAATGTGAAGCTTGTATAATGGGCATGAACATGGCCATTGACATGGATGTAGAAGAGTTATTGATCATGGGAGACTCCGATTTGATCATCAAGCAGGCTCCGGGAGAGTGGGAAACTCGAGATGTTAAGCTCCTTCCCTACAGACAGCATATGGAGGATCTTAGCAAGCGATTCAAATCTGTCGAGTTCAGATATATTCCTCGATGCCGCAACGAGTTAGCCGATGCGCTGGCCACCCTAGCTGCAATGCTGCCATATCCGGGTAATGTTCACATAGACCCATTGGAGATTCAAATCAAGGAAAAACATGGTTATTGCAACACGGTCGAAGTAGAACCCGACGTCCAACCATGGTATCATGATATTAAAAAATTCTTGAAAACAAAAGAATATCCAGAGCAGGCCAATGGAGACCAAAAGAGAACCATCCGAAGGCTCACCAACCGTATCTTCCTAAGTGGGGAAGTACTGTATAAAAGGACTCCCAATCTAAATATATTAAACTGTGTAGATGCCAAAGAAGCTGAAAGGATCATGAGCGAGGTGCATTCAGGAGTATGCGGTCCCCACATGAATGTGTATGTCCTCGCAAAGAAAATCTTGCAGGCTGGATATTATTGGATGACCATAGAGAAAGATTGTTCGGTTTCGTTCGAAAGTGCCATAAGTGTCAAATACATGGCGAATTAATCTATGCACCACCATCAGAACTGCATCCTATGTCAGCACCCTGGTTGTTTGTTGCCTGGGGAATCGATGTCATTGGGCCAATCGAGCCAAGGGCCTCAAACGGGCATAGATTAATCTTGGTTGCTATCGACTATTTCACAAAATGGGTCGAGGCAGTCACGTTCAAAGTTGTCACTAAGAAAGCGGTGGTGGATTTCGTTCATTCTAATATCATCTATTGTTTTGGTATCCCAAAAACTATCATTACCGACAATGCTGCGAATTTGAATAGTAACTTGATGAGGAAGGTGTGAGAACAGTTCCAAATCACACACCGCAACTCCACCCCTTACCGGCCCAAAGCCAATGGCGCCGCTGAAGCAGCAAACAAAAACATCAAGAAAATTCTCAGGAAAATGATTCAAACATCCAAGCAATGGCACGAGAAGCTGCCTTTTGCATTGTTGGGATATCGCACGATCATACGCACGTCGGTTGGGGCTACTCCTTACCTATTGGTTTATGGCACTGAAGCCGTAATACCCACAAAAGTTGAAATTCCTTCCCTTCGGATTATTGTCGAAGCAAAAATTGATGATGATGAATGGGTCAAAATCTGATTGGAGCAATTAACTCTGATTGATGAGAAAAAGGATGGTTGCAGTGTGCCACGGGCAGTTGTATCAACAAAGAATCGCCTGTACTTACAACAAGAAAGTGCGGCCTAGGAACTTCGAAGTGGGGCAACTTGTCGTAAGACGTATCCTGCTGCACCACGAAGAGGCGAAAGGAAAATTCTCCCCGAATTGGAAAAGTCAGTACATCATAAGGAAATTGCTACCAAAAGTAGCGTTATACCTAGGGGACATCGAAGGAAATGACCCCGAAACGGCTGTCAATGCAAGTGCAGTAAAAAGGTACTACGTTTTATCCTCCATGTAATATTAAATGTTCTCCGACTCACATGACGAAGGCTTTCATTCTCGCTACCCAAACACCATTAACCCTTTTTGCAAACCCTTTGAGCCGGTTAATTTTCTTCGATTACCCTCTTTGGAACCCGAAAGTGTTATTTGAAAAAAAAATCAATAGAAAAATCAAAACAAAAACAAAATGTTTTCCTGAACTACGTCTGACTTGATTCCGAAAGGATACGTAGGCAGACTCTCCCTGGGGTTCAGTTACACCAAAATAAAATTCCACATTTCCACAAAAGTTTAAGATGGGGAAAATGTTGTGTCTAGCGACGTTTTTGCACAAAAAGTTCCAAAGTTGTAGTTCGATACAAATTCTTTTCACCAAAAAAAACATGTTCAAGTCCTTCCGATCAATCGGCAAAGATGTCTAAAGTTGGAGGATACAGTGTCGGATCTGGTGCAAGCAAATGAGACAAATAAAATGAGAGAGTCTTATTGTGAAAACCCATACGGGCACCGTGAGGCGACAGTAAGCTGATAAATTAAAAATGAGAGAGTCTTGTTAGTGAAAACTCGCAAAGAGCACTACAAGGCGATGGTGAGAAGAGAAATGAGATAGGTTAGTTGGTGAAATCCCGCAAAGGGCGCCACTGATCGAAAAGGATAATGGGTCACTGACATGGACACACTCCGGGGCAAGGTTTCTCAATCTCGAGGTGATGGTTGTGATGAATTTCTGAGAGTCGGACGGTTTACATGGATCAGGCATCCAGTCCAAAAGGCATGTCATGTTCATTGAAGTCCGCATGCACTCCAGATAAGTCCTTCCTTCCTTTCCCCGAAAGGGGCTCTCGTTTAAACTTATTATCCATTCTGTCATTTATTGTTTCTCAATCCCTTTCGGTCTAACTCTATTCCTGAAATAAGACAAAGAAAGGATGGCAAAACTGATTTACAGGGGTCTCATTTGACGCAAGCCAACATGTAAAGGGCACCGAGCCTCACCAGGGGCATCAAGTCGATCCCGACCGGCCGCAACGGCCGATGCTGTAAACACAACTCTTGAAAGGAGAAGATCAAATCAAAATAACGATAAAGGTAATTGAAGCGAAAGGTTAATTCCCACGTGGCTAACCCTCTCGGCAAAGTCTTAAAAGCCAAAGCGCTCCCGTTGCTTTAAATTAAAGACGGGGAAAAACCAGAAATGGAAGGTAGATAAAGGCGAAGTAAAATGGAAAGGTTAAGTCTCCCGAGATAACCAGTGCGGCAGAATTTGAGGGGCAAAAAATTCCCCCCGAATACTCCAGAAATCCAAAGGGAAGCAAGCGAAAGGCCTACAAAGTCAGAATAAAACTGAAATGTTGGGTCCCATGTGACGGTCACCATGACAAAATCTGGAAAGCCAAGGTCCCAGGGTTTGGAAAGGAAACCCAATCCCCAACAAACAAGCAAACAGTTCAGATCTTCGTCAAAAGAGACGAGATCAAGCAGCTGAAATAATCAAGGCCGCAAAACCAACCACCGTTTCAAACTAACAAATTATTCTTTGTTGAAATAAGAAACAGGGGCAACTCAAAATCAACCATGCGCAAAAAGCAGGTGCAACCAAGAGAAAGGCGTAAGAGCTAAAAGCAGCTCTGCATCAACAACTCCAAAAGAGAAGTTTTCTCCAAAATTATTTCCCCCATTCATTCAAAAAAACAAGAAGAAGTGCTGAAAATAGCTCAAACCTGAAGTGGTATAGTGTCTTCAGACCCTGGCTCCACCTTTTCCGACAAAGGGTATACACTCCATATTCGATGCCAGTTAAGGGTATACAGTCCCTAATTGATGCTTTTCTTTTCCAATTAAGGGTACACACTCTCTAATTGATACTTTTCTTTTCCAATTAAGGGTATACACTCCCTAATTGATGTTTTAATTTTCTAATTAAGGGTATACACTCCTTAATTGATGTTTTACTTTTCCAATTAAGGGTATACACTCCTTAATTGATGTTTTACTTTTCCAATTAAGGGTATACACTCCCTAATTGATGTTTTTTCCTTTCCAATTAAGGGTATACACTCCCTAATTGATGTCTTGCTTTTCCAATTAAGGGTATACACTCCCTAATTGATGTTTTTCTTTTCCAATTAAGGGTATACATTCCCTAATTGGTGTCCTGTTTTTTTCAATTAAGGGTATACACTCCCTAATTGATGTTTTGCTTTTCCAATTAAGGGTATACACTCCCTAATTGATGTTTTTCTTTTCCAATTAAGGGTATACATTCCCTAATTGATGTTTTCTTTTCCAATTAAGGATGTAGACATGTGATTTTTGACCCTCCCACAGATTTTGCATATTTTAACATTTAAATACTTAGTTTAGGTTTAATATAGTTATTTCAACTCATCTTGACTCTTGTACTTTATTTTATTACAAGAAAAATGAAAATTACAAAAAAAAAAAACATTTTAGTTTATGTATGTTTCAAAAATTTTAAGAAAAATAATAATACAAAAATAGTACCTTATTTTTATCTTTATATAATTTCGAAAACACAAAAATAGTCTCATGTTTAGTTTAATTAATTAGCATTAGCTTTGACATTGTGTAGCATTTCTATCTTATTTTAAAAGGCATTGTGTAATTTAGGGACCCTTCTAGACTCTTCTTTGGGACAAAAAAAAAATAAAAAGACCCTAAGGACTTAACACAAAAACACCTAGGGTCTAACTGAAAAATACACAAAAAATACACTTAAAACCCAGACCTATATTATAGGTAATGCCTACAATGAGATAAGGAGGAGGAGACCCAACATCAGCT
>ML392909.1:0-35882 GCA_005239525.1 Nicotiana knightiana
CATCGGTTGCTTAGCCTTACGTCGCCCTTCCAAAGAACCTCAGGAAGGCGCCGCGTAACAGTAACCATGTCTAGGAATCAAGTATGCCATGCATTTAGATATCATGTCACTTAGGTTCATACATCTGCTTTTCTTTCAGCATGTCATCACTCCTTACCTTCATTTAGAAATCCTGTTCATAGGATCAATAATAACAACAAAAACTGTTACCATTTGATTTTGTCCATGCATTCTGAAAAAATGTAGTCTAGATCAGGCCTTAGAACAAATGTGTTAACAAATATGCAATCATGCTATACACGTAGAGATCCTGTTCTAGGTAAACAACGATTAAAATCTGTCACATGTGCTATTTCTGAAGTTGTGCATAATGTTGTGATCTAGCATTCATTTAGAAAAAATCATTTTTAAGTTATCATGCTACATTAGAAATCATGCCTTAGGGTCATACTTACTCAAATCACACCTAGTTTAAATATACGTGTCTAAAACAGTCCATGTTCTAATAAGCTGGAAATCGGTCTTTGGTAAACACTTAGAATCACATGCTATTANACTAAAATCAATAGGCAAGCCTGACTAGGACTCCCTCTCTGAGTTATGACAAATCTGATCCTGCTATTGTCATTTAGATATCATGCTTAGGAACTGAAACTGGACCCAAATTTGTGTATGAGGCATGTTGTGTATGTGCAATATATGTGGAGGTATACTTGAGCCCCTTAATTGCTTTCCATGTTCTTCCCTTATGTGCAGTCCTACCTGTTTTGTTATCTGTCGCCCTAGAATTTTTACCTTTAAAACCTGAGGGTCTGCCTAGCACCTCCCTTTAGGATAGGAGTCCTAATTTTCTCCGGGACTAATAGGAGGGGACGAGTAACAGCATGCAATAGAGTTCGTGACCAACACGCGCTTTAATTACCTTCACGGGATGGGAAAGGGTAGAATATGGATATGATGACCGGTGATCTAATACCACGTGTAGCCCCTCTTCGAGGAGTGTCATATCGGGTATTGCATTGATGTGATCCATACTATAAACAAACCTAGGAACCCCTTTATTCCAATAAACATGCTTAGATTGTAATTCTTTTCAAAATCTAGCTTTAATTTTAACTGTTTCTAAACCAATGTTTACTTAGACTAAATCACCTACTATTTGAGCCATATTTGTTTATTTTCTAATTGTACAAAATTCACAAAAGCTGTTTGGCCGGGAACCACACTTGTGGATCCTGAGGGGTGCCTAACACCTTCCCCTTAGGATAATTTTAAGCCCTTACTCTGTCTCTGGTTAACAACCTAGTTATAGATAAACCCCCTTAGGTGTCCTAACTCACCTCAAACCCGTTAGATGGAAACTCTCCTTTCTTCACTCTTCCTTAAAGAAGTTGTCCAAAAATGTCAAAAACCCTGACCGATCCGAAAGGAGAGGAAAAAGGGGCCGCGACAACATCGTAAGTCAATTGATGTAAGCTCAGAAATAAGATTATATTTGGAAGCACATAAAGTAATTTAATCATATTACCTTGGAAGTTACAAATATTTAATATCATGAATAATAAGTACCAAGAGGGTTGGAAAGCTTAGAAGCTAAACCAATTGAAGAAAACAAGTTTCGTTGAAAGTAGATGAGTTTAGAATGTTATAACATGTGCTTTAGGGTGAGACTATGATTCTTAACATTATAAGGAGGTTATTCTTTGAGTTATTTTTGTCGTATGATATTTGTGTGCTACGTTTTGAAGTCAAGCAAGTTGTGGAACAAAAGTTGGCAAACGTCTTCACAAGTTACATTCATAATGTGCTGAAAATTAGGTCAAATGTAGCTGAGATTTTCTTCCAATATACTTGGAATTATGGGATTATATACCTACCAAATTGAATATCTACGATTCTAGTTTCTAATGCATTTAACATTTCACCAATACGATATAGGAGTAGAGAGATATTTGCAGTTTCGCGAGACTGCGCAGACATCATAAGTGACAAGTAGGTGGGTCACTAAAGCTTTTTGAGAAATATATTTCGTGTGTTATATGAGGCCTTATTGGGATAGATTATATACCAGATGGAAGGTCTTGGAATTTAGTTTCCAGCGCTCTTAATCATTCATTCATAAGACATCCGGATAAAAATATATAAGCGTCGGAATATGGGCGACTGCTAGGGCGCCAAGCTATCACCTCTTTGACTTTTCCAAAGTTGATATATATAAGTCTTAGGTCGGATTTCTCTTCATTTTTCAGCATTCCACGACCAGAGAACACCCATATATATATCCTTAATCTCTTTTCTAGGATTTCAAAGAAGATTATCATCCCGGGCATGAAATCGAGAAGCGATAACATCAAACGATCCCTACGACGTAAGTGTCATTATACCGCCTCTCTTTTTTCTGTGTAGTTAGATTTTTGGAAGGTACATAATAGTTAAGAAACGTGTAATGTCTGTATTCAAGTGTTTAAATATCAAGGAAGGTTGATAAATGTGTTTTCTAATAGTTAGAACTCACGGGACGGTGATCGGAAGCCGTGAGTATTTGACTTGTAGCGGACTATTTTGTGGACTCTTTTGTGTTAATGTTGGGATGCGTATTTCACTACTTTGTTTGTGGAGTTTTGGAGGAGTAAGGGTGTGCAGAAAAATCATATAGATGTAGGTTGGTGGGCTGGTCGTTCGTCGTAATATTTTCGGGTCATTTGACACTACTACGGTGGTCATTTTGTGTATGAAGAGATTGCGATGTGTTGGGATGTTTTAGAGTATTTTATGGTGTATATAAGGCTGGAAAAAAATGTATATATGTTGTTGTGTTCTTGTGTTGTTGTTTTTATCTTTAATTTGGAGGAAGTAAGGATTATAGGGGAGATGCTGCCCGTTTTTATACAAAATAAGCTTGTCGTTCGTTGTGCGATAGTTGTACCTTTCGTAACTTAATGATAGTATTATTATCGTTGTTGTAGATTAAGGTGCGAAAAGGCGAGTTCAACTTGGTGAGTAAAAAGATTGTGATAAGGTATGTTAAAGCTCTTCCTTCATTCTTTTGGCATGATCTAAAGTGAAACGAACGTAAACGGTACGCTATTTCATAATGAATCTACTCCTAGAAACTAAGGTTGTCCATGTTGTTCTTTCCTTACAAAGTTATTCTAAGAAAGTATGTATGATCCCTGATTCCTAGTGAAGTTCATATTGATGGTATGATGTCCATAATGTTAATCGAAGTTGCAACTACCTTACGTCACTCCAAAAGGTTTAGAGCGTGATTCCATAAGTCCAGCATGCATTATATATAATATCTATTTTACTCTACCGAGCTGTGCTATAGTCGGTCAGGTACGGCACCTATTGTGCAACCACTAATCAGTTGGGTTTACCGAGCTCCACGTGGCCGGGTACGATTTTACCGAGCCTTATGATGGCCGGGTATGTTTTTATTGAGTCCTCTTTGAGGCCGGGTACGATATGATGATGATGATGCCCACAGACGCGGATGCTTTTAAAAGATCATTTATATATATGTATCACACATTTCATGTCACTATCTCTTAGAGGCACTCAGATGCTACATGTTGTATCTCCTATATCTCTCTTTATATTACTGTTCTTATTTATGCTTTTCTGCCTTACATACTCAGTACTTTATTCGTACTGACGTCCCTTTTGCCTGGGACGCTGCGTTTCATGCCCGCAGGTCCCGATAGACAGGTTGAAAGTCCTCCTAGTAGGCTATCAACTCAGCGAAAGGTGTTGCTGCACTCTAATTGCTCCAGAGTTGCCTATTTGGTCAGTATGATTGGGACATGTATTGACTGGTATGGCGGGGCCCTGTCCCGACCTATGTGACATTTATGTAGTCTTAGAGGCTTGTAGACAGATGTCAGGTATATTGATACTTGTATGGCCTTGTCGGCTATTGTTTTGAGTTTACAAATGATCATGTCAGCCTTATAGGCATGTAGGTCACATGTATGAGTTTCTATATAATGTTGGGTCATCCTATGTCTAGTATGCACTTATATTTTATTCTGATTATCGTATGACGACCCTTTTGGACCATTTACCCATTATAGTATGATAAGAAATATATGATATGTTGGTACTCGGTTGAGTAAGGCATCGGGTGCCCGTCGCGGCCCTCCGGTTTGGGTCGTGACAGAAGTGGTATCAAAGAAATTCTATCCTAGGGATGTCTACAAGCCGTGTCTAGTAGAGTCTTGTTTATGGATGTGTTGTGCACCACACTTATAAGAAGGAGGCTACAAGGCATTTAGGACTGTCACTCTTTCTTCTTACTCAAGATTGCGTGGTAAAGCTCAGTCGTAAGAACTCAATTTCCTAAATTCTATCTTATTCATAATACGATGATGCTTACATCTAGAAAGACGATTGGTAAGAGGTTGCATGTGGCTGTGAATGATTTGAGTCAGAGGAAATCGATTTTGCACGATGCTTATGATGAGTAAATATAAGGTATTTTGTAGATCATGTGTGTACTAAGATGGGTAAGCCTCTTGATAAGGAGCCCTAAGGCAAATAAAATATATCCACCACTATGGTGAAAGGCAATGAGAGATTCAGAAGATAGATACAAGTTTTAACAAGTAAAAGAAATAAGATGAAGAAGAGTACGAGGTGCCCAGTTAATGAAGATTGTCAGTATTTACAATTCAAGCAGAGAAATACAAGCATTTTGAATTACCTACAATTGTGACAGAGGTATGTACAATTGGCCACACCCGCCTCAGTTATGCTCCATGGGAGCCAACATATACAGTTAAGAGAAGGATGGGATATCAGGATCCAGTTAGGTTTAAAGTAACCCAAAAATGGTGGATGATTATTATCATTAGCTAACATTTCCAAAGGATAGTGCAAACGTGGTAATAGATCTCTTTGCGAGACATCCAGATGGTGCACTTTATAATAGAATAGTCAGATATGAATACTAGAATGTTGAGAAATTTCAGAAGATATGCAGTGGAATCCTAGAAGGGATAAATATTCATCATAGTAGGACTCCTGCCCCTAGTAAAAAAAAGAGAGAGAATGTTAGGCATCCCAAAGAACCAGTGAGATGAAGTAGGGGGAGCTAAAAGCTAAGGAACATTTTGTTGGAGTTTTCAGAATAAAGTGATAGACATAAATGTTAGCATGGAAAAAAGAAGAGAGTTAATAAAGCATTATGAGTAGGATGTGATACGTGGATGAAAACAGTAGAAAAAAAATGACAGTATTACCGAATCTATAGTCAAGGGAAGGAAAAGACGAGAGGTAACAGGCCTTGAGGCAACAAAAGAGCATAGGTCATAAAGTCACATCCTCATTTTGAGAAATAATTTTGTGACTCTAACGTGATTGCCAAAGAGAAAAGTTAGACCCCAGAGTAATAGAAATCAGTATGGGCTGGTGAACAAGATAAACTAAACATAAATTAGGGGCTGAGCAATTTTATAATGGTCGGCATCATGAGAATTTTAGATTACGCTCCGGCAATAATAGAATGGACAACGGAAGAAGATTAATGAGAAATTCGGAGAATGGTCATTTAGGAAGACGCTTCCCTAAAGTTAAAGTTAAGCTTAAGGGACTGTATGAGCCAGTTACACTAAGTGTCACCCTCGCGGGTAAGGAATTTTATTATCCTTGATAGAGAAGGGTTATCGCAAGGCTAGTGATGTTAGTGAAGATGTGAAAAGATGCCAAAGATGATGTGGTAACTATGGATTAAAAAGGAGGAATGCAGTAAAAAGGCAAAAGGAATGAGATTGCATTTGTTTAGATCGTACATATATTGTTGTTTTAGACTTCAATACCACACAAGAAGATAGGTTACTTTGTGTGGTACCCAATTTTTGAGTGATGTCTCAGTAGAAGATCCTGGTTCTTCTTGGTGTTCCAACTACTACTGTTGTGGAATAATAAGAAGCAGTAAAGTAAAAACAAAGAGATTTTTACGTGGAAAACACCTGGCTCAAAAGGTGAAAGAACCACGATCTACTCCTCAGTAGGATTTGCTCAACTCTTCACTAAAAACTCTGAGCCAAACGGACTTACAAAATAAACTCTTTTGTAATCCTAAGGATTAACTCTAACCCTTTGTAGTAACTAGCCCCTAGCTAATTTCTACACACCTCAAGTTAACTCTAACTTGATCAATACGTACCTATTACAATTGCTTCTATGAAAGCTGAAAAGATACAATATTAAAACTCCTACTACAATCAACTAGACTCAATAATCAATCTGATGAAACTGGTTCTTCTAGTTGAACTGTAGCCTTTGCATCGCATAATGATTCTGCTAGCAAAAATAACTTCGGAAATTTTGCTTTCAGATTTTTATTCACTTCAGCTTTGTGCGTCTCTCTTTTTTTAGCAGAAATACATCAAGTATTTATAGAGTCAGTCGTTGAGCTTGTCTTCCAATTCCAGTTCAACTCTACCTGGGAGAACAAGTTCTTATCAAACTCAACTTCCTTCCTTCGTTTCTGTCCTTGCTGAATTCGACTTCTATTCTTTCATCAATTTGCAACCTTTTNTCCTACTACAATCAACTAGACTCAATAATTAATCTGATGAAACTGGTTCTTCTAGTTGAACTGTAGCCTTTGCATCGCATAATGATTCTGCTAGCAAAAATAACTTCGGAAATTTTGCTTTCAGATTTTTATTCACTTCAGCTTTGTGCGTCTCTCTTTTTTTAGCAGAAATACATCAAGTATTTATAGAGTCAGTCGTTGAGCTTGTCTTCCAATTCCAGTTCAACTCTACCTGGGAGAACAAGTTCTTATCAAACTCAACTTCCTTCCTCGTTTTTGTCCTTGCTGAATTCGACTTCTATTCTTTCATCAATTTGTAACCTTTTCACATTAGAAGATACTCTTCTTGTTCATTGATACTTCACAATCGCATTCATCTCCTATGCATTTAAGGTTTGTGTGCCAACTCGTCAGGTCAAGTATGTGTGCTCTGATGGACCTGGTTCAACTTGTCAGCCTTTTGTCAATCTTCAAAACTATGCAATGACATGGGTCAATAGATACAGTATAACTCCAGAACATGATGCAAGCATGACGCCATAGAGAATCAATAAGGGTTTTGCACTTGATGATATTGATAAATAAGTGGAAATGAACACTTGATACATAAGGATCTCGTACAAGAGGTAAGTTAGACAAAGGACATAACCCAAGAGGCGTTACATAAAATACAGACAAGAGAGTGGACCAACGGGTAGTCTATAGTTGATTCAGGAAGAGCCTAGTTATGGATAGATAGGAGGATACAGACAAATCAGTAGACCATGCAAGATAAACATAGTGAAACCCAATATAGGAATTTAGTTTCTCAAATACGGCATCGTAATCCTCGAGAAATATTCAGATAGGAGTTGGGGTAGTAGAAGGTACAATATATGTGTTACGGAAATAAAAGAGAGTGCAACTAGGGAGACAACTGAAATTTCAAGTCAGAAGCAACCATACGAGCTCAAGGGCACGAAGGTAAGTAACTAAGGATAATGATCGGCGAGTAAGAACATCAGAAATACAGTGGGGTATACAATGTAATAAGCTTGTAGCTTTACAAGAGTCAGAGGGTCTTCCCTAAGAACTACAATGAAAGACTAGCTGAGGAAATAAGGAAGAAGGCTTCAACATAAGCATAGTGACCTAAATAAGAAATGGTCTTATGACAACTTTCTCACTACAATATTGTATACACTCCATAAGTAAGTGGCACCTATCATGGCTAATGAATGGGAAGAATAAAAAAAATCAAGAGTTGATAATTAAGATCATATGAGATACAGGGAACTCCAGTATTCATGAGAACTAAGATAAGCCAAGTATGTATGCAACAAGTGGCAGAACGACTAGGAAAAGTAATTACTTACATTTAAAGATGACTGGGAAGGCATGAAAGCAAATATATGGTGCTAGCACGTTAAAAGGAATATTGCGAGTAGTATAAATAGATATGCATAGGTCGCAATATAAAGTATGGTAGAACAACAAGGTTTTATCTAGACATGAGTAAGGATAAGAAAAGGTGAGTGAGAAGGTGACGAGAATAGGTAAGTCCTTGGGATTAAACTCATCACAACAAGAGAGCTGATGGTTTTCATAAAGTTGTAAAAAGATCAGTATAGCATGAGTGAACTCAAATGAGTTTAAAACTAGGAGCATTTAGAAAAGATGAAATGCTACCCTGGTAGTAAAGTAAGGGTGTAACTGTGATAAATGATAAGAGGGTGGTGTTTAGGCCTTTGATTGAGTAATGATTTTCAGAACAAGGATTTCATGAACTGCACGGGATTAGAATATCCCCATAGGATGAATCGCATTGGGATGCTAAGAAATACAGTTATTGGAGTATAGTATCGTCCCTGAGTGGATAAGGAAAATCACTTCAGATGTTCCCCGATAAGACGTGAGCCCTAGTGACAGTATATTACATAAGAGGTTTCAAGTTATTAGTGGTATATTATAGATCAACATTAAGGTGAATCAACAATAGATGGATGAAAGTTACATATATGAGATAAGGTTAGGCTGTCATTATTAAGATGAACAGTTGTAGGAAACATTAAATGGCTTAGATTTATACATATAGGATAAGTGGTGAGAGAGTAACCTAGAGTTAGGTGGCAGGCCTCGATAGTAATAAACCGAAATAAGAGTTATGGTACAATATGACCTACCTAGTTGTGGTAAAGCCATAAGCATAGATAAGTGAGGCTATGAAACAAGATATAACAAAAGTCATAAGTTGAACAAAGTACCAAGCAAAGAACTTTAGTACACCTATAGATGATAGAAGGACAGCTTGTCATAGTACTATATATGTTCACAAAGTGAAGCCTAGAGATTGGTTAAAATCTAACGGAAAAATAAGATAAGAGTCGCATTGGCGCACATTCAAGGTTAGAATCGTATAGGTTGCATGAAAGAAGGTAGAAACAGTTACGAGATTGGAAGAATTTCGACCACAAGTCGTGGTGTGAGAAAGAGGCCTAAAGGGTGGAATGCCCTAGCCTTTGGATTTATTCACCGAACAGCTCCCTAGATGGCAAAGACAATATTAAAGTATTCGTAAGAGATATTTCTTAAGAGACGGATAAGTTCATTAGTCAACATTCGAGGACGAATGTTCCAAAGGGGGGGGGAATGATGTTACGCCCCATGTTTTCGTACATGAGAGTACGTCGCAAGTCAATTGATGTAAGCTCAGAAATAAGATTATATTTGGAAGCACATAAAGTAATTTAATCATGTTACCTTAGAGGTTAAAAATATTTAAGATCATGAATAATAAGTACCAAGAGGGTTGGAAAGCTTAGAAGCTAAACCAATTGAAGAAAATAAGTTTCGTCGAAAGTAGACGAGTTTGAAATGTTATAACATGTGCTTTAGGGTGAGACTGTGGTTCTTAACATTATAATGAGGTTATTATTTGAGTTATTTTTTTCGTATGATATTCGTGTGCTACATTTTGAAGTCAAGCAAGTTGTGGAACAAAAGTTGGCAAAGGTCTTCACAAGTTACATTCATAATATGCTGAAAATTAGGTCAAATGTAGCTGAGATTTTATCCCAATATGCTTGGAATTATGGGATTATCTACCTACAAAATTGAATATCTACGAGTCTAGTTTATAACGCATTTAACGGTTCATCAATACGACATAGGAGTAGAGAGATATTTGCAGTTTCGCGAGACTGCGCAGACATCATAAGTGACAAGTACGTGGGTCACTAAAGCTTTTTGAGAAATATATTTCGTGTGTTATATGAGGCCTTATTGGGACAGATTATATACCAAATGGAAGGCCTTGGAATTTAGTTTCCAGCGCTCTTAATCGTTCGTTCATAAGACATCCGGATAAAAAGATATAAGCGTCGGAATATGGGCGAATGCTAGGGTGCCAAGCTAGCACCTCTTTGACTTTTCCAAAGTTGATATATATAAGTATTAAGGTCATATTTCTCTTCATTTTTCAGCATTCCACGACTAGAGAACACCCATAAATATATCCTTAAGCTCTCTTCTAGGGTTTCAAAGAAGATTATCATCCCGGGCATGAAATCGAGAAGCGATAACATCAAAACGATCCCTACGACGTAAGTGTCATTATACTGCCTCTCTTTTTTCTTTGTAGTTAGAGTTTTGGAAGGTACTTAATAGTTAAGAAACGTGTAATATCTGTATTTAAGTATTTAAATATCAAGGAAGGGTTATAAATATGTTTCCTAATAATTAGAACTCACATGACGGTGATCGGAAGCCGTGAGTATTTGACTTGTAGCAGACTGTTTTGTGAACTCTTTTGTGTTACTGTTGGGATGCGTATTTCACTACTTTTTTGTGTAGAGGAGTAAGGGTATGGATAAAAACCATATAGATATTGGGTGGTGGACTGGTCGTTCGTCGTAACATTTCCGGGTCATTTGACACTACTACAGTGGTCATTTTGTGTATGAAGAGATTGCGATGTGTTGGGATGTTTTGTAGTATTTTATGGTGTATATAAGGCTGGAAAATAATGTATATATGTTGTTATTGTTGTTGTTGTTGTTGTGTTCTTGTGTTGTTGGTGTTATCTTTAATTTGGAGGAAGTAAGGATTATAGGGGAGATGCTGCTCGTTTTTATACAAAATAAGTTTGTCGTTTGTTATGCGATAGTTGTACCTTTCGTAACTTAATGATATTATTATTATCGTTGTTGTATATTAAGGTGTGAAGAGGCAAGTTCAACTTGGTGAGTAGAAATATTGTGATAAGGTATGTTCTTACTTCATTCTTCTGGCATGATCTAAAGTGAAACGAACGTAAACGATACGTTATTTCATAATGAATGTACTCCTAGAAACTAAGGTTGTCCATGTTGTTCTTTCCTTAAAAAGTTATTCTAAGAAAATATGTATGATCCTTGAGTCCTAGTGAAGTTCATATTGATGGTATGATGTCCATAATATTAATCGAAGTTGCAACTACCTTACGTCACTCTGAAAGGTTTAGAGCGTGATTCCATGAGTTCAACATGCATTATATATAGTATCTATTTTACTCTACCGAGCCGCGCTATTGTCCGCCGGGTACAACACCTATTGTGCAACCACTGATCAGTTGGGTTTACCGAGCTCCACGTGGCCGGGTACGAGTCTACCGAGCCTTACGATAGCCGGGTATGTTTTTATCGAGTCCTCTTTGAGGCCGGGTACGATATGATGATGATGATGCCCACAAAGGTGGATGATTTAAAAGATTATGTATATATATGTATCACACATTTCATGTCACTATCCCTTAGAGGCATTCAGATGCTACATGTTGTATCTCCTATATATCTCTTTGCATTACTATTCTTATTTATGTTTTTCTGTCTTACATACTCAGTACTTTATTCGTACTGACGTCCCTTTTGCCTGGGACGCTGCGTTTCATGCCCGCAGGTCCCGATAGACAGGTTGACAGTTCTCCTAGTAGGCTATCAGCTCAGCGGAAGGTGTTGCTGCACTCCAATTGCTCCGGAGTTGCCTATTTGGTCAGTATGATTGGGACATGTATTGACTGGTATGGCGGGGCCCTGTCCCGACCTATATGACATTTATGTAGTCTTAGAGGCCTGTAGACATATGTCAGGTATATTGATACTTGTATGGCTTTGTCGGCTAATGTTTTGAGTTTACAAATGATCATGTCAGCCTTATAGGCATGTAGGTCACATGTATGAGTTTCTATATAATGTTGGGTCATCCTATGTCTAGTATGTACTCATATTTTATTCTGATTATCTTATGACGACCCTTTTGGACCATTTACCCATTCTAGTATGATAAGAAATATATGTTATATTGGTACTCGGTTGAGTAAGGTACCAGGTGCCCGTCGCGGCCCTCCGATTTGGGTCGGTGACAATATATCACCAACTTTAGTAAAATTTTCAGGTTGAAAAAATATGGCATAGTCGGATTATTTTAATGGAGTCAATATTTCGATTATTCCTATTTTTTTAGGCTGAAATCTTTACTAAAGTTTACAAACTCAGATTACTAAAGTTCACCATTCTATGTACACCCACAACCTACTCACGTTTTGCCCCACATGCTTACTCCTATATAAAGTGTGCAAGCATTGCTTCTCTTATCACTTGAAACAAAAACTCTTATGTTCTTCATAACTACCTTCAGAAAGGCAAAGATAATATTTCTACTAGAAATCATCCATAGGTTGAGCCACATTGCCATCATAGTTCCAGACGGTGGAGGAGATGATCAAAACATGCATACTTTTTTAAGGTTGGATTTATAAGTTCCGTCGAATTTCATTTTGTTTATATGAAGATCAAGTAGAGAAAATATCTTAGTATTTACATTCTTTGTTTTTGTTTCTGCTGAAATGCCAAAATTGTGACGAACTGTCAAAAAGACAGTGTGTCTATATGAATGACAGTGAGTACAACGGGTGTAACACAATCAACCATGTCATAAAAGTTAAAAAAAAAAAAAAAAAAAAAAACTCGTAATTTTAGCCTTCTTTTGATCCAACTTTGTTTCTCATCTCTCTATTCAGTGCAAAGAGTGCAAGAAATATGGGACTGTGACGTTGATTCCCAGATATGGGAGGCTGTTCACATCACAGCAGAGGATTCAACGAGCGGAGCTTATGCTTCACTGATGCTCTTCGAATACAATGAGATGGCTCCTGAAGGATACGAGTTCAACGGCGGCTGGAAGCTTACTACTGTAAGTTCCTCCTCCAATTTCATAACTTCCTATTCCTCTAACTAATGTCCTTTTTTTAAGCAGTCAGTGATGTTTTCATGTAGAACTTGGGTGAGGTTATCGACAATGTGAACTTGGTGAACGACAAAGTTAAGGGCAAGCTTGATATGTACGGGAGTAAGCACTGTTCAAGATGTTGAATGGTTTGTTTAATTTGCTCGTTTAATGGAGTGTTGTAGGTTTATTGGTTGGAATTGTATTATGGTTTGAAAAAGTTTGACCACCTACATCAATTGTGACTGTGTTGGAAGTAGAGGCGGATCTAGAATATTATGGTTTGAAAAAGTTTGACCACCTACATCAATTGTGACTGTGTGGAAGTAGAGGCGGATCTAGGATTTAAGTTTTATGGGTTTAACCTTTAAGGTTTTTAGCATTGAACTAATTGTCTTTTTAAGTTACGAGTTCATATCTATTGCAATATTAATGAATTCTTACATATAAATTTATGTCCGCGTTAAAAGTATTGGGTTCAGTTAAACACGATGCGAATACATTGCATCCGCGTCTGGTTGGAAGCTGAATCTATTGTGTTTTGCTTGAAACTAATTGAAAGAGGATTTTATCCCTTAATGAAAGGTGGCCTGAATTTTTCTGAGAATTGAAACCAAACAGAACAAAAAATTGCTCAATTTAACAGAGGAAATATGTGAAAGAACAGTGATATTATTTAATCCTAAAGGAGCTCTTCCACTCGGATGGGGTCTTACCCGGCGCGAATCTGATTATAGTCGGATTTCAATGCGGATATCGAACACCGGTGAAAAACAAAAAAAAGAAGATATTATACAAGAATTTCAATGTCAAGCAATATTTATGGTACCTGAAACTCAAAAAAACAAGACAATATAATACTAACTTCTCTATGTTCTGTTGCAAAACATGTATCCTAGTTGGTGGCAAATTAGTGAGATCAATCAATGATCACCAAAATACATAAAAGAGGGGTTATGAGATTAATTTCTTAAAATTTATTAAGAAAAGAAAAGGACCTAAATTTAAGTTTACGCAGTTAACTACGTAAATTTAATTTAAGTTATAAATAAAAGATGGTTCTGTCGTAAGAGTATGGGCAACCTATTTTTCTTGACACGAGTATAACATTTAAGCCTCAAATCAAGAAGGTTAAACGAAAGATGAAACAATGAAAAATAAAAGTAGACTACATCTAAGAAAATTTTAGCACTCTGGCTATATTTTAGCCTTAAAATCATGACCAGACCTTCACCTGTTGCCCCCAAGCATGCATTCAACCTTTTTCAATATACTCGTCTTAGGGTACGCTTTACATGTATACTTTATATCAATAAATATGTTATTTTTAAAAATTATATAAAATTTTATTAAACAATGTGTTTGACTTTTAAAATAAAATTAACAAAAATACATAATTCTTAAAAATAACAAATATTGAATATTTCATTTAGCTAGCTTAATAAAAAAAGAAATCCTTCTATAAATTCTGTGGTGCCTATTCTGAGGACTTCTATAAGAATATCTTATAATTATAAATTATTGTTATTCCAATGACCTAATATGAAATAAACAAAAAAAATTATATTGCTTTTATCAATAAATATTTATCACATAAAACAAATTGAAGAATTGAATTTTTCTATCTTTTTTTGGGAATGAAGAGGTTGGCGTTATGCTCATAGAAAAAATTGATAAAGGGCAACATTAACTCTAGATGACTTATATTTAACTTTATATTGTACAACAAATAATTTAATATAAAATATATAGGGAGTTGTAATATAATAATAATAATAATAATAATAATAATAATAATAATAATAATAGCAATAATAATAATAATAATAATAATAATAACTCATTAAAAATATAGTTTGTATTCTATTGTTTCATCCTTATTGCTTCAAGTTTATATTTTTACTGATTTGACTTTTAATACTATTACAACTAATTTTTCCATATGCTAATGCTCTTCTTATTAAAATAAATTTATGTATCCTAAGAGATTTGTCACCTTAAAAATAATTTTACTTATATGATGAATGTAAACAATAATTAAATTGGTTCTTGCTAATTAATTATTTCAAAGACTTAATTATTTGTTTTTAACACTAAAGGAAATGGTTTGTTTTTTGTTAATTCAAAATCTTCATATTAGCTGATCCGTAATTCTAAATAATTAATATAACTATAGTTTTATCTAAAAAGAATTATATTATCAAAGAGTAAAAAAGTAATTTAATATTTTATTTCTGAAACTTTGTGTTTGTAGAATCATTAATGTACTTGCACCGGTCAACATACTTATATATTTTTGTTAGTGATTTGTTCAATTTATCGAACAGTGTTATTTTCAAATATTATAGTAATAATTATTTTGTTAGTATTATTATTATTACTATTATTTTTATTATTATTACTACTACTACTACTATTATTGCCATTACTACTACAAAATATAGGAAGAAAGAATGAAAATACATGCACAAACCTAACGTTTGGTCCTGCATAGTCGGTTTAGGATAAAACATTTAACATATAAAATCCTTAGGTGAATTAAGTTCCTAAATATAAGGGATTTTATATAATTCAAATGAGAAAAGTTCTAATAACTAATATTTTAGCTGAACTGAAATTTCTAAACTTTTCGAAAAATAATTATTATAATTACAATTTTATCTAATGCCAAACCTATTTTTAAAGGGTAAAAAAGGCGAACAATATTTCCATAGAAACTTCGTGCTTTTAATATAGTATAGATAGATAGATAGATAGATAGATAGATAGATAGATATATAGATATAGATATAGATATAGGTACAGAAAAGCAAACTGTCACATCTCAAACTACTCCTTAGACGTGACTGGCAACCAGCTAACACAACCTGCCAAACGAACCCCTTTCTCTAACGTTTAACCATTTACATAAACACTTAGAGAAAAAAATGCAGACTTAATAGTATTATTAATAATTAAAGAGGAAATGATTATTGCCAATACCTTAGTCAATCGATAGAAAAACCAACAATCACTAAAATAATAAAACTCTAACCCAAATCCCACACTAAGACCATGGAGCATCTAACAGAGTAACATGAGTTTTATTGACGGGTATGCAAACCCCAAAGAAAAAGGAAGTAACTAACACGAGCTAGGTAAGTTTGAAACGAAAGCTTCCACGAACAATGCGGTGGCACACCTCTGCAATAAGATCCACTCGAACAAACTCGTCAGCCACTAGCTCTATCTCCCGCAACGGTATCTGCATAGAGATGCAGGTAAGGAGTGAGTTATATGTAAATATAACCCTGTAAGATCCTCGACCCTCCACTTTAAATACCTCTGGAACAAGTGTTAGAAAATACAAACACACCACAACACGAATGATATAGTAAATATGATAATTATACAATAACTCAATATATGTGTATCAACAAAGTTATTAAGAATTAACCAACAAGCGTACCCACTAAGGACTTATCTTAATTGCAGTGAAAGAAATTTACCAACACACCTACGAGTCCACAACGGCACCACAATGCCTCAAATATGTAACAGAGCATACACAATGCTCACTGAAGCATACACAATGCCCCAAATATATCAAGAAGCATACACAATGCTCGGTGATGTACAAATGCGTACACAATGCCGCAACATCATGGCGCACAAACATATTAAACTCAACATCATGGCGCACAACCGTATCAAATTCAACATCATGGTGCACAGCCGTATCAAACTCAACACCATGGCGTACAACCATATCAAACTCAACACCATGGCTCACAGCCGAATCAAACTATCAAACTCAACATAATGGCGCATGTTGATACTCAATTTTTCCATATAATATTTTTAATGTATATATACCTTCAAAACTACGCACTAGCATCATTGATATTTTTTCATAATTTCTACATTTTTAAATTAATTTATCCCAGTATTTTTATTTATATAAATAGTTGCTAATTACATCACAAATAATTTTATAACAATTTTATGACTTAATTCTACTATTTATATTTATACTAAGCTTTAACTACTTGCACATGCCACATTTACTTTTTTTGGGTTACAATTACAATAACTTTGCAATTATAGCCCATGCGTACATTATTGCATTATTTTACTAGAAAATGGCTCATTGTATTTTTAAAATATTGAGTAATTAGTTTTCATCATTTTTATGCATAAAAATTATTTTTATCATTTAGTAACTATTTTTACAAATTAGTTTATATATTATGTGGGTATTTAACAAGTAGCCTCTTTTAATTTGATTCAATTTTGGACCTAGCCCATATTATTACCCCCAACCCAATTTAAATCATAGCTCAAACCCAATTCTTAAACCCGCCCAAACCCCAGATGGAATCCTGACCGTTGATCTCAGAAGATCAACGGTCCTGGATCCATTTCCTTTTTTATTAATCTAACCCCTAACCCTTCTCATTCATTCACTCAACCTAGCCGACTTTGAATCCCTCGTCCTGCATTCTCTCTCAACTCACCCCTAACCCTAATAGCCGCCACCGGCGTGAACCCCCTTCTATGATTTTTCGTGCCTTCTCAGGCCATTTTCATTTGTGAGTACGAATTTCCTCTTGTTTTTGGTACGAATCCATGAGTTTTTGACCGATTCTCTTCATCTCTACTATTTTCTGAAAACCCTAGTTCGCTATTGTTCGATTCTTCTCAGATCTTTATAGATCTGAGGTGATTCGAGTATTATTAAGTATTTTTGTTTAAAAATTGGTTAATCTTCGCATGCATGCTCGAACCCTAAATATTTCTGTGAGTTACATTGATATCTTCAATTTGTTTCGATATTGTGGTTATCTCTGTGAACCAGTCCTATTAACTTATTTATCTGATTTCCCCTGTTAAAATTAGTATTTTGTGAAATTTCTGCTTGATTGACTTCTGTTAAGGATTTGAACGATTTCTTTCTTGTTAAAATCATAACCCTTTGGGATTCTTACTTGGTTGATTTCTATCTAAGGATTCAAATAATTCTTTCCTATAAAATTTAGTACTCTTTGAAGATTTTACTGGTTGTTTCCTGTTAATTCCTCTGATTAAAATCCGTGTGCATAAAGTTTATTGGTTTCCTTATTTATGACTTTAATTGGTCCTCCTTGCCTTAAGTACTCATCCGCATGATTTGTGATTTGTACTAATCCTTTGTTTGGTCTGATTTGGATTCTTGTATTAATTAAACTCCCTTGTTGTTACCGTTGATCAATTACCCCTAATTAAGGGGTCTATATCCGGATGCCCTTATGGTTAATTGATTCTGTGACCCTGTGATTGCCCTTAATTGACTGATTTCTGATTCTTTTACCTTATTTCTCCTACTCCTAAAGTGCTGTAAATATTCTCTTATTATGCCTCTCAAACACGAACAGTAGTTCAGAATACACACACACTCTCAAATTCTCTCTTCTTTCTCTGCTACTTGTGCTAACTATTGGTCTAGCCGGCTGAAAGCCAAAGCTAGACAGTGGAACTCTACTTGCTTTACATTCTGCACTTTGTTTCCTTAACTGGTATGTCTCTAGTTTAATTCTGAAACTCAACTTTATGTGTTCCTTTATGTAAATCTATGCCTATTCTTGCACTGGTTAATTGGCTATGTACTTGATTGTCTTCTTGTTTACTACTTTACCCAATATGTTTAAGTTTTACCCTCTCCAGTTCAAGTGTTTAATCGAGCATGCCTAGATCTCATTTGTCTTGTTTGCATGTTTGTTCAGTTCCTGTTTACTCCCCTCAACTAGTATTCTTCATGTTAGACTCCTAATGTATTTAATTGATCCTAATTGGTATGACTAATGCACCCCTGTCTTCAACATGACTATTCCCACGCTCTGCCTCTATGTTTTAATTACTTTTTACCATGACTCACTTGTTAAGTTCCTGAATCAGTAGACTCCTAGTTGTTCCGTACAATTGTTGTTCCATATGCTCCCCCTAGATCCTGTTCATGTGTTTCTGATGTGAAGCTCTCTATGTTCCCCAACCCCTAGACCCCTGTTTGTAAAACTGGTTGCTGAATGGTTATGAGTCTGAGCTCTCTGAGTTTGTGTGGTTGTATGTCGAATCTTTGTTCTTATAGAATTGATTTCAAAACTATATTTCACTCTTGGCTTTTTCCTAAAATCATTTCTACTCCTGAAAATTGTTTTTCCTAAAATCGTTTCTACACTGTCTTTAACAAGTTATTTCAAAACTATGTCCATCACTCTCACTTTAACTCTTAGATTCTTAAATCTGCCCCTCTAGTGTGTGTAGTTCCTGGAAATCCCTGAGATTCCTCCGAACTCTGGCACACTGGGGCTGGCCTTCTCCGCACTTCACATAATCACTTCCCTATCCAAAGGATCTTGGTGTGAGCATTTCCTGGGATCCCTGAGGTCCTTAGGGAACTTTGACACACCAGGGCACCCTATTTGGCTATGAGATTCTTGGTATCTGAGACTGTTCTGAAGAACTGGTGTCTCCAGGTTTACTTTGGGCCTATCTGTAGGCTCCCTATAATATAACTTATATTTATTTATGTAACTCATTCAATTCTGGTTTGTAATATTTATCTTTGTAAACAGATATTGGGGAAATTAATAAAAGGGGAGGGATTTTTATATGACTTTTTGTGGGGAAATTGGGTAGAAATCATGCTTTAGGTTTATACTATGCTTATTTTCAGTAGAGATCATGCCTTTAGACCTACATTATGTTACTTGCATTAGAGATCATATTGTAGGACTATGGTGTTATTTTCACTAGAGACCCTGCTTTAGGATAATTACATTTACTGGCTTTGCATATTAGAAAAAATGTTATAGCTCAGTACTTCACTATCACGAAATTCTGTTTCTGCATAATCACGATCACCTAGAAATCATGTTATAAGTTACTGCTGTAATTCTGCCTAATAAAAGGTTCATTCTTTATAAGCATTAGAAATCCTGCTCTAGGACTGTGTTTACATTCTCTTTAAACCATGTCTACATCGCCTAAATCAGTAACCGTCTGTCTATAAGGATGCTTAGAAGCAGCCATCAACACCTAGACAAGCATGTCTATAGGACGTATTAAAACTCAAATTGTTTGCTTTCCTTTAATCTATTTTCCGGAATCTTGTTTGCATTTTTAGGCAGCATGTTATAGGGTATCCCTGAACCACGCTTAGGCAAGCCTATAGGTAATCAAGGCCTTATAAAAGTGGTAAAACTGTGCTTTGTTTAATTATTTGTGAACTGCCCAGATTCGACAAGTCCTAAAAATCAGTAGGCAAACTAATTAGGTCTCCACTGCCTTGCTTTAATAGATATTGCATACAATCTGTTTTCATGCTCACATAGATATCCTATTTTAGGACTTTGAAATGTCTGGAATCCTGCTGTTTGAGACGTGCTATTGTCTGCATACTTGAGGAGGGGTAAAGGTGAGCCTTTATTTGTTCCTTACGTGAATGTCCTATCTGTTCTTGCTTGTCGTTTAGATTTTCCCTTTTTAACACCTTAGGAGAGTTTAGAACCACCTTAATTAGAGGTCTTAAACACCTACAGGGTCATAAGAAAAGGGACGGGTAATGCACGCCTAGAACACGTTTAATTAAATTCCCTCATAGCCGCTAAGGGGAGGGTAATTGGGTAGTAAAAGGATATGATGACATGTGCGCTAATGTCACGTGTAACCTCTCTAGTTGAGGAAGGATTGTCGGGCATTGTACGGATATGATCCTATAGGCTAAATAACTTGGGATTCCTTTATCTTACTTACATATGTGTGCTTAGATTGCTTATCTGTTAAATGACTAATTTACTAAGTAAGTTTGGCCGGGACCCACCATTGTGGACCTCGAGGGGTGCCTAACACCTTCCCCTCAAGGTAATTTCAAGCCCTTACCCAATCTCTGGTAACATAGACCGGTTTTCATGAGTTACTTGCATTAGGTGCCCTAACGCACCATAAATCCCTTAGGTGACGACTCTTCACTTTCCATACCCCTCTCCCAAGAGGAAGGGAGTTTTCCCAAATGAATGTCGAAATCCGATTCCACAAGGAAAAAAGAGGGGGCGCGACAACATGTAGACTCTGCTGGGGATTTTAGGCTTTTACTGTAACAACTTGCTTTTTTGTAAATTAGTCTTAATCATGCTTCTTTTGTTGATATGCGCGCACCCTTTCCCTTTCCCCTTATGTGAATTTAATTGCCCGTTTTGAGCATTTATGATTTCCTTTACTACAGAAACTGACTTATTTCTTTGTTTTATTTCTTAGACGTCTTTCAATTTTTTAATACCGCATTTATTATTATCCTAACGTGCAAATACGTGACAACATGTTATTTACTGCTGCATAAATCATGCTCAACATCATATTCCACTCGTGCATAATCAATCCTTTAGCAACGCTTGATGAGTGGTTGCTTCTTCCTATATATCACCCTTTTAAATTCGGAAAGGCTTATTTGCGGTAAAACTAGTCGATTAGCGGTGCAATCGGCGGTTCCGTTCCTTTCCCCCTCAAGTCATCCGCTTGAGGGTGCCAGTATAGACCCCCATAGCAACCTTACTCTGATTATGACTGTACATGCATCATGGTCAAACCTAGCCGGGTTAGTATGTTGTCCACATGATAACCCTTTAAGACAAGCCTTATCCAAAAGTCTACTGGGGTTTCCATAATCCCAATGGATGCAACCACGTTTTGTGCATTAATTTTGGAGAAATAAATGCCAATATGCTAATCATCGATATATAAATAGTCGAATCTAGAGGGGAAAAGGGCCTAACTTTATTTGTTTTGCATAAAATGAGGCACGAGGTCCCCAAGTTCGGCATGGTCCAAAATATACCACCACTGCTACTAGACTGGTGGGAAGATCTTTCCTCAAGTGACAAAAATATGTGAAGAAGGTCCTGGGAAATTTACCTTCTCTGTTAGACATCCAGCCAAATAACATGTTGATAGAAGCTGCAACCATGTTATAGGATCGTGAAAATCAGTATTTCGCTTCGGGATATAGAAATGACCCCGCTCCTAGAAGAAATCGGGGGATTTGCTGGGCTACCTTGGGAAAACCCTGGGTTATTAGTACCAGAAAATCGCACTGGTCGGGGATTTTTAAAAATGATGGGTATGAAAAAGAACGCCGATTTGGAGTGCTTAAAGAATTCTTATATACCATTTGACTACTTGTATGAGAGATACGGTCATAGCAAGTCCTACCGTATTTTCCATGATAACTTTGCCATCACTTCCTTGGGACATATTCATCGCAGAGTTTTCACTGTTCATTGTTTATTTCTTGGGTATGATAGTGTTCCCAATGAAAAGGGGAAGAATTCACACTAGATTGTCTATGGTCACCAAGACTCTAATGGAAGGAATCGTGGGATAGACATACACCATAGTCCCTATGATTATAGCTGATATCTACCACGCCTTGGACCACTGCCAGAAAGGGTCCAAACATTTCGAGGGTTGCAATTTGCTGCTGCAGTTGTGGTTAATGGAGCATCTCCAAATGGGTCAATATCGCCAGGAGTTTCTACGAAGGGCGTGGAATGACCATATTGCCTTCCATCACCCAAAATGGATGACTTATATTCCGGACAGGTTTGCTCAACCAGAGAGTACTAAGGAATGGGTGGAGTTCTTCGACAATTTGACCGAGGATCAGGTTCAGTGGATGTTTGAATGGTTCCCTACTGACGAGTTCATCATCAGGTCAAGGGACGCTCCTCACTTAGTGTTGATCGGGTTAAGGGGAATATACCCTTATGTTCCCATCAGAGTTTTGAGGCAGGCAGGCAGGAAGCAGGTCATACCGCAGGTCGCAAAGATAGGTCATTTCCGGGTAGATTTTCAGGATGACGACATCCCTTACAAGTGTCAAGCTTAGCATATGTGGCACTCAAAGATTATGGTGGAAAAAGACACCATCGAGCCAGACAGGTATCATGCGGGACATGCACCTTTTTACCCGGCATGGTTAGAGGATAACTTAGCTGGGAAAGTTGAGCCAGGAATCGGTAGGGGAAACAGGGTCCTAGACGAAGATGCATAAACCTAAGTAAAGTACAACAAGTTACGTAAGAGGATTCATGACTCCGAGACCGAACATCGGGAGATACACGAGACAGACAAGAGACTAATCATAGAATGGAGGGAGATTGCTATCACCTCCAGTGTAAGGGTAGAATATCTGGAACAGGGTTTGATGAAGCTAGAAGGAAAGACAAGAAAGAGGGTCGCTGACTGCCAAAATGCTGAAGGAAGCGGGGGAGGACATTTGGCAAAAATATACCTGTTGTTGGGCATGCGCGAACTAGGGGATCTGATTGATGGAGTCAGAAATATCAAGCCGGGGGAAGGTCCTTCCGGGACTAAGTAGATTAGATTTACTTGTCTTTCCTAAATGTAATAAGTCCAAGTGCGAGTTGTGACTTATCTTTCTATTTTAGTGTCGTGTTGGATTCATCTATTTTTATATTAATGAAACGAGGAAATTATTAGCATCTAAATTCTCCAAAATAATTTGTCGCTAGACCTACCTCGGGGGCAATGATAGGACGCGAATTTACATTCCGCAATATATGTTTAAATACCGCAAGTACTCTTTTAGATCTCTTATTGACTTGGTTACCTTTTATTTTTCTTTCTTTCTTTTGATTATTCCCATTCTCAAAGGTTGGTTCGTGCATACTGGCATCATCGGCTTATCATACTAGATCCAGGGGACCTCCACCTCCTCCTCCTCCAAGTCAACCAAAAGGCAAAAGGAAAGAAAATATGGATGATTTGAACGGCACCAGAAACGATGGCAACACACATGTTGAGAACGGGGAAACTTCTAATGGGCGAGGTACTCAGGCCACAAATGATGTGGTATCACGACTTGAGCAAAAAATACTAGAACTCCAGGGTGAGCTCGAGCAGGTTCGGAGCTTAGCAAATCTATCCCTCACATTCAATATCCGAGATGTCAACCATTCAAACACTCAGAACCCCGCGACACCGCAGAACACACCCAACAAACGCCACAGAATCCTCCTGCACCTCACCATTATATAACCCTACCACAAAATCAAACTATCCCACCACAGTACCAACAAAACACTTATCCCACTCCACAAAACACCCCGACAGTCATTCCTGAATCCCAGAATTCCACCAATGATCACCATTATACCCAAACTCCCAGTCACCAAAATAACCCTATATATGTGGAGACCCTACCTCACTCCTCTCAACCCATCTCCTATGCACCAGAATCTGCTGAAAAGGACCTGCTCATTAAGAACCTGGCTGAATAGCTCAAGAAGTTGAAAAGTCGGGTTTAAGGCGTCGAAGGAGGCAAAGGGATAGAAGGTCTGAATTATGAAGACCTGTGCATACAGTCAGATGTAGAACTGCCGGAGGGTTACAAACCTCCCAAATTCGATATGTTTGATGGTACAGGTGATCCCAGGGTTCATCTAAGAACCTACTATGACAAGCTTGTCGGGATCAAAAAAGATGAAAAGATTCGGATGAAGCTTTTTATGAGGAGCCTACGGGAGATGCTTTGTCCTGGTACATCAGCCAGGATCCTAAGAAATGGCCCAACTAGGTGAGTATGGCGTCTGACGTCATGGACAGGTTCATGTTTAACATAGAGAATGCGCCAGATGTCTTCTACATTCAGAACTTAAAAAAGAAGCCCACTGAGAGCTTCCACGAGTATGCCACTCGTTGGAGGACAGAAGCGGCCAAAGTCAGGCCAACATTAGACGAAGAACAGATGAACAATTTCTTCGTCAGAGCACAGGATCCAGCAGTACTATGAAAGATTGATGGTTATTGAAAACAACAAGTTCTCCGATATCATCAAGCTCGGAGAAAGGATTGAAGAGGACATCAAAAGTGGTACGGTGACAAACTTTGAAGCATTACAGCACAAACAAAGCATTGCAGTCAGGGGGTATATCGAAGAAGAAAGATGCAGGAACAGTAATGATCACCCAAGGACCCAAACTCCACTTGTATATCAAACCTCTTCACTTACATACCAAGAACCTCCACCCACATATCAACCATCACCTCCCAGATATTCCCAGCCAGCCACTGCTTACCACATATATAATTCCCAACCCACTCACTTTCAGTCACCTCCAACCCGCCCAAACTACCCAAGACCTCGGCCTAACTTTGATCGCAGATCACCTATACAATACACTTCCATTGCCGAACCCATTGCCCAGCTATATGAGAGGCTGAAGCTTGTTGGTTATGTCACTCTTATTCCTGCTGCGACCGTAGAGAATCCATCTCAATGGGTCAACCCAAACAAGACCTGTGCATATCATTCTGGCATGAAAGGGCACACCATTGACGAGTGCCGAACACTGAAGGATAAGATCCAGACCTTGATTGATAATAAGGTCATTTAGGCCAAAGAAGTTACACCCAATGTCTGCAACAACCCTCTCCCAGATCATAGGGATGGAGGTGTCAATGTGATAGAAACCGATGAGGAATGGGATCCCGAAGGATCGATTGGGCTTATCAAAGAGGGTGAAAACCCTAAGAAACCCGTAATCACGCTCAATCCTATCATAATACAAGTACATCCGCCAGTGGAGGCTGAGATAGCACCCCCCGTAGCTGTGCATGTTCCATTCGAGGTGGAAGTAACCATGCCTTTCACTGTGACAGTGTCAACTACGCCGTCTTTCAACACTAAGGCTAGACCTTGGGATTATGTGGCTGAAGCTAGAAGAAGAGGGAAGAACAAAATAGAAGATTGAAAAGATTCTATACACCAGAGCATTTGGGATAATCCAGTAAGAAGGCTTCTAACAGACCACCTGTTATTGAAATAGGCCCGCACGACCTTTGGAGGAAAGTGAAAGCAAAAGAGTATTCAGTCACAGATCATTTGAGCAAGACCTCTGCTCAGATATCTATCTTGTCACTAATATAGAATTCAGAAGCGCACAAGAATGCTCTCTTAAAGGTATTAAGCAAGGCGTATGTACCTAACAACATCACTTGCGGAGAGATGGCCAATATGGCGGGACAATTATTGGAAAGTCATAAAATCACCTTCCACGAGGATGAGCTTCCACCCGAGGGTTTGAATCATAATAGGGCACTACAAATTACCGTGCAATGTGAGGACAATTTCATTGCCAGAGTTCTGATAGATGAGGGATCCAGTCTCAATATTTGCCCATTGACAACACTGAAGAGGCTGGCAAAGGCTTGTATGAAATACGAGAAGGGACCATGAACGTGAAGTCATTTGACGGGTCTCAGAGGGCTACCATTGGGGAAATCAATATCTGTTTGCAGATAGGTCCTACATGGTTTGATGCCGAGTTTAAGGTGATGGACATATCTGCATCCTATAATCTATTGTTGGGATGGCCATGGATACATTCCACTGGGGCGGTGGCGTCAACTTTGCACCAGGCAGTGAAGTTTGAATGGAACCATCAAGAGGTGATTATCCATGGAGATGGGAGCAACCCCATTTACAACTGTCAGACTATCCCGGTGGTTGAGAATAGAAGAAGGCTCAGGGGAGAAACTTATCATCACATCGAGCGGGTCAATGCAATTGAGAAAGATAAGTGGTGGAGCAACAAGATAGAAAGTATACTAGCGTGGAGAGGATATGAACCCGGCAAGGGTCTTGGCAAAAACCTCAAGGTATCTCCAAGCGAATACAATTGAAATGTCATGGTAAAACCTTTGGGCTAGGGTATCAGTATACCTGGCAAGAATACAATGATCGGTCACCATCGTGGCGTGCTCCTTACTATCCACTTGAGCAGCCTGTACCACACCTGGGTCAGACTTTCTAGCAGACCGACATCATATGGGGATCAGAGGAAGAAGAAGCATTGGCCACCTTGAGGAACTTGTTCCTAGAGGATGATGACATGGACGTCGTGTAATTGTCGAGGAGGAGGAGGAGGAAGGCCCTACCATCCGAGCTATGGAGAAAGGATCATTCCTCAAGAATTGGACTCTCAGACCATCCAGGGCCCGACGAGTCCCGGGGTAGCAAGGCTGAACAACAATGTTTATTTTGTTGTTTTCTAAGAAAATGATTTCCCTTTTTGCATTTAGTTTAAATAAAACTTCCAGAATTCCAAAAATGTTGTTTAAATTATTGAAAATCGCTTTTATGTTTCAATGGATCGATATTTATTATTATCATTTTCTCTCATATCTTTATCTATACAACATTATTATTTCCTGTCTTGATGAACCAACAACTGTGACATGTAATGAGACAACGCAACAAAAGGATAGTGATTTAGAAGAGGAGGATGTCATACCCGAGAAATCGTCAGGGAAGTAGAGGATTTTGAGAACAAGCCCAAGTCCAACCTGGATGAAACTGAGATAATCAACTTAGGAGATTCCGAAAATATCAAGGAGACCCGCACCAACATTCACTTACCACCGTCAGAAAAAGAAGAGTACACACAGTTCCTGAAAGAGTATGAGTACATCTTTGCGTGGTCATACGATGATATGACCGGGTTAAGTACATATATTGTGGCTCACAAGTTGCCCACAAACCCAATGTGTCCACCAGTAAAGCAGAAACTCAGGAAATTTAAGCCGGATATGAGTCTGAAAATCAAAGAGGAGGTCACCAAGCAAATCAAGGCCAAGGTCCTCAGGGTGGTTGAATACCCAACTTGGTTAGCCAACATCGTGCCAGTTCCAAAGAAAGATGGAAAAGTCAGAGTCTGTGTTGATTATCGAGATCTAAATAGAGCAAGTCCCAAGGATGATTTCCCGCTACCAAACATACACATTTTGATCGAAAATTGCGCAAAACATGAACTCCAATCCTTTATGGATTGCTTCGCCGGTTATCATCAGATTTGGATGGACGAAGAAGATGCATAGAAAACAGACTTCATTACACCATGGGGGGTATACTGTTACAAGATGATGCCATTCGGTCTAAAGAATGCTGGGGTCACCTACATGAGGGCTATGACTACCATTTTTCAAGACATGATACATAAGGAGATCGAGGTGTATGTGGACGACGTCATCATCAAATCCAAGAAAGCCATAGATCATATAGCAGATTTGAGGAAGTTCTTCGATAGATTACAGAAGTACAACCTGAAATTAAACCCTGCAAAGTGTGCATTCAGGGTCCTTGTTGGTAAGTTAATTGGATTCATTGTCAGCCGTCGAGGATAGAATTGGATCCATCAAAAGTCAAAGCCATCCAGGAGCTGCCACCGCCGAAGAGTAATAAAGATGTAATAAGTTTTCTAGGACGGCTAAACTACATCAGCCGGTTCATACCCCAATCCACAGTCATATGTGAGCCAATTTTCAAGATGTTAAAGAAAGATGTTGAAACTAGTTGGACCGAGGATTATCAAAAGGATTTCGACAAGATCAAGGAGTACCTATCAACACCACCAGTTTTGGTCCCGCCAGATCCAGACAGACCTTTGCTACTCTACCTCGCAGTGTTAGATGGAGTCTTTGGCTGCGTTCTGGGGCAGCACGACGAGACAGGGAGAAATGAACAAGCTATCTATTACATGAATAAGAAATTCACTCCATATGAAGTGAGGTACTCTCTATTGGAACGTACTTATTGCTCCTTGACCTGGATAGCTCAAAAGTTGAGGCATTACTTCTGTGCTTACACAATGTATCTCATATCAAGGATGGATCCCCTGAAATATATCTTTCAAAAACCTATGCCCAATGGTAGCTGGCTAAGTGGAAAATTCTGTTGAGTGAGTTCGACATTGTTTATGTAACTCAGAAAGTAGTTAAAGGACAGGCACTGGCAGATCATCTTGCTGAAAACCCTGTGGAAGGAGAATATGAATCCCTGAGAACGGATTTTCCCGATGAAGAAGTGTTATTCATAGGGGGGGATATTGTTGAATCCTACGACGGTTGGAGGATGTTCTTTGACGGAGCAACAAATTTCAAAGGAGTCGGTATTGGAGCTGTCTTGGTATCGGAAACTGGCCAACATTACCCGGTATCTGCTAAACTCAGATTTCCCTGCACCAACAACATGGCAGAGTATGAAGCTTGCATCCTAGGACTCAACATGGGTATCGACATGAATATTCAGGAGTTGTTAGTAATCGGCGATTCAGATTTTCTTGTGCACCAGGTACAAGGAGAATGGGCCACAAAGAATTCCAAGATACTACCATATCTGCACCATGTGCAAGAATTGAGGAAAAGGTTCACAAAGGTAGAGTTTCAACATGTTCCCAGAATTTAGAATGAGTTTGCCGATACATTGGCTACTTTGTCATCAATGATACAACATCCAGACAAGAACTTCATTGATTCTATCCTAGTAAGGATCCATAGTCGGCCGACATATTATGCTCATGTTGAAGAGGAAACAAATGGGAAGCCCTGGTTCCATGACATCAAAAGGTACCTGACAAAAGGAGAATACCCGGAGCATGCAAACCATACTAAAAAACGCACACTTCGGAGGTTGTCCAACAATTTCTTCCACAACGGGGGAACCCTATATAGAAGAACTCCTGATTTGGGATTGTTAAGGTGCGTCGACGCGAGAGAAGCTTCTAAGTTGCTAGAAGAGATACATGCCAGAACCTGCGGCCCGTATATGAATGGTTTTGTCTTGGCCAAGAAGATACTCAAGGCCGGTTATTTCTGGATGACCATGGAAACAGATTGCATCCGGTATGTCCAAAAATGCTACCAGTGCCAAGTACATGCAGATATGATAAGAGTGCCGCCAAATGAGCTCAATGCAATAAGCTTACCTTGTCCATTCGTCGCATGAGGAATGGATGTCATTGGTCCAATCGAGCCCACCGCCTCAAATGGGCATCAGTTCATCTTGGTAGCTATTGATTACTTCACAAAATGGGTCGAAGCAGCATCTTACAAGGCAGTGCCTAAGAAAGTCGCGGCAGATTTTGTCCGCGACCGGATTATTTGCCGATTCAGAGTTTTGGAGTCCATCGTCACTGACAATGTCGCCAATCTCAACAGTGATCTGATGAAATCCATGTGTGAGATCTTTAAAATCAAGCACAAGAATTCCACAGCCTATAGGCCTCAGATGAATGGAGCTGTAGAAGCCGCCAACAAAAATATCAAGAAGATACTGAGAAAAATGGTAGAAAATCACATACAATGGCACGAGAAGCTACCATTTTCTTTACTGGGATACCGTACCAGAGTCCGCACATCAACCAGGGCAAATCCCTACTTACTAGTTTACAGTACTGAAGATGTTATCCCTGCCGAACTGGAGATTCCTTCTTTGAGGATCATACAGGAAGCTGAGCTCATCGATGCAGAATGGATAAGGAACCGTTATGAGCAGCTAGCCCTCATAGATGGAAAGAGGATGAATGCAGTATGTCACGGCCAGCTTTATTAGAACAGAATGTCCAGAGCTTTCAACAAAAGGGTCAAGCCAAGACAGTTCACGCCGGGGCAGCTGGTGTTGAAGAAGATCTTTCTGCATCAGGATGAGGCCAAAGGGAAATTCTCCCCCAACTGGCAAGTTCTTTACATGGTTCATAGAGTATTGACGGGAGGATCCCTCATACTCACAGAAATGGACGGAGAAGTCTGGCCAAAACCAATCAATTCAGATGCAGTCAAGCGATACTATGTGTAATTGTTTATGTTTCTGCAAATGATATAAATTGAACTACGCTCGACCTGATTTTCGTTTAAGAGGGGATACCTAGGCAGCCCTGTGGGTTCGGTCACAATTCAATAAAAATCTCAATTTCCTCTACAATCAGCAACTGGGGCAGAATTTTGAGGACCACCCTCAAAATTTTGAAGCAAGTTCAGCCGATCGCAGCATATACAACAGTCATAAATGTTTGTCCGTCTAACTGGGGCAGAATTTTGAGAAAGACCCTCAAAATTCTACAGCAAGAGAAGTCGCAATGTCTCAGATCGTCTCACAGTCATTGGTTCATCTAAATAACTTCTCAAAACATATTTTTTACTATGACTTTGAAAACTATACATGATTGCTTTTGAAATAACTCTGTTTAGAAAACGCTACCCCCAATGATTTGAACAGGATCTTCAGACTGAGCAAAATAAGTCAAGCAAGCCGACGGAGGCACGAACCGACCTCCCCTCTCACAGAACTCACAATTTTTCTTTGAATCCAGGAACAAGGAATATGCACGCCTTGAAATCACAACCTTCATAACAACAACGATACTGAATCCACTTCCAGCTAAGAAATACTTTCACCTACTATCTGTTGTCCTTGAATGAGACTAAGCACTGTCTCAAATCCTTCATGAGGCTAAGCCCTGCCTCCTCATTTTCATAAGGCTAAGCACTGCCTTCTCCTTGCATGAGACTAAGCACTGTCTCAAATCCTGCATGAGGCTAAGTCCTACCTCCTCATTTTCATAAGTCTAAGCATTGTCTTCTATTTGCATGAGACTAAGCCTTGTCTCTATTTGCATGAGGCTAAGTCCTGCCTCCATATCTGCATAAGGCTAAGCTCTGCCTTCATTTTCATGGGACTAAGCCCTTTCCCGAATCTTGCATGAGACTAAGATCTGTCTCAATTTGCATGAGGCTAAGCCTTGCCTCCATATTTTGCACAAGGCTAAGCTCTTCCTTCATTTCCATGGGACTAAGACCTGTCCTGAATCTTGCATGAGACTAAACTCTGTCTCCATCTGTATGAGGCTAAGCCCTACCTCCATATTTGCATAAGGCTAAGCTCTGCCTGTATTTGTATGGGACCAAGCCCTGTCTCGAATCTTGCATGAGACTAAGCTCTGTCTCCATCTGCATGAGGCTAAGCCCTGCTTCCATATTTGCATAAGGCGAAGCTCTGCCTTCATTTGCATGGGACTAAGCTCTGTCCCAAATTTTGCATGAGACTAAGCTCTGTCTCTATCTGCGTGAGGCTAAGCCCTGCCTCCATATTTGCATTTTCTGCCGAGACTAAGCGTTGTCTCCCCGACACTATCTATTTTTCTTTTCTTTCGGGCTAAGCTCTGCCCTCAACCTCACAAGACTAAGCCTTGTCTTGTTTCCCTTAACATCATGTTACGCATCTCATGGGCTGAAATATCGCCAACTTGTCCATAGGCATCATAGTCTAAAGGCATCATCCTCATAGCCGGAAGACACCCGCGGATCTCTCAAAGTTGCATATCATTATTCAAAGGCGTCATGGTTCAGAGGCACCATTTTCATGGCCCGAGAACATCATTTCATGGCATGCGAATCCCTCATGGAACAATTCATGGACCTGGACATCATGGTCTAAGGACGTCATCCTCAACCGTCCAAAGACAATTCTCATGGTCCGAAGGGAATCTGCATCATGTTTAAATTTTTGCACAAATATACGCTTGTAGGATCTTTTACTTGCAGGTGACCCGATGAGAAACCATTACCACGATGGGAGAAATCCCGCTCCATTTCCTTCATGTTATCTCAAACCTGACCAATCACCATAACCATCCTTCACCTATCCCAAAATTTCGTGACCATCATTGTGGCAACTTCATCGGTATACTCCGCCAATGAATCCAGAACTACACACGACCTGATTCCTGTAAAACTAGGGATATGTAGGAAGATCGGAAACCAGAGTGCAGCCTATGTCTCAAAAAGTCTCGCTCGGTCAAAATTGGCCATCACATCTTTACCCGACAACTCTTTCATCCTTCCCGGGTAAAGAGGGGCAGTTGTTGACACCCAATTTTTTCTTATAATATTTTTAATGTATATATACTTTCAAAACTATGCACTAGCATCAATTGATATTTTTTCATAATTTCTACATTTTTAAATTAATTTATCCCAGTATTTTTATTTATATAAATAGTTATTAATTGCATCACAAATGATTTTATAACAATTTTATGACTTAATTCTACTATTTATATTTATACTAAGCTTTAACTACTTGCACAAATGGCCACACTTATATTTTTTGGGTTACAATTACAATAACTTTGCAATTATAGCCCATGCGTACATTATAGCATTATTTTACCAGAAAATGGCTCATTGTATTTTTAAAATATTGACTAATTAGTTTTCATCATTTTTATGCATAAAAATCATTTTTTATTATTTACTAACTCTTTTTACAAATTATTTTATCTATTAAGTGGGTATTTAACAAGTAGCCTCTTTTAATTTGATTCAATTTCGGACCTAGCCCATATTATTACCCCCAGCCCAATTTAAATCATTACCTAAACCCAATTCTTAAACCCGCCCAAACCCCAGATGGAATCCTGGCCGTTGATCTCAGAAGATCAACGGTCCATGATCCATTTCCTTTTTTAATTAACCTAACCCCTAACCCTTCTCATTCATTCACTCAACCCAGTCGCCTTTGAATCCCCCCTCCTCCATTCTCTCTCAATTCACCCCTAACCCTAATCGCCGCCACCGGCGAGAACCTCCTTCTATGGTGTTTCCATGCCTCCTCCGACCACCACTGGCCCCCTATACCCCCTGGCTCTTTGATTTCATGATTCCTTGAGGATATCTCAAGGAAATCCAACCGGATTCTGCCATAAACTTTTTCACTGGCCGGTCTCAGGCCATTTTCGTTTGTGAGTACAGATTTCCTCTTGTTTTTGGTATGAATCCATGGGGTTTTGACCGATTCTGTTCATCTATACTATTTTCTGAAAACCCTAGTTTGCTATTGTTCGATTCTTCTCAGATCTTTATAGATCTGAGGTGATTCGAGTATTATTAAGTATTTTCCTTTAAAAATACCTTGTTTCAATTAACTATGTCGATTTTAGCCTATTTTTAAAACTAGGGTTTCTTCGCAGACTTTCTTCAAAGATTATTTTAACTTTCAAACGCTTAATTTGTTCATAACTTTACGTGTTTGGTTAATCTTCGCATGCATGCTCGAACCATAAATGTTTCTGTGAGTTATATTGATCTCTTCAATTTGTTTTGATATTGTGGTTATCTCTGTGAACCATTCCTATTAACTTATTTTTATGATTTTCCCTGTTAAAATCAGTATTTTGTGAAATTTCTGCTTGATTGACTTCTGTTAAGGATTTGAACGATTTCTTTCTTGTTAAAATCAGAACCCTTTGGGATTCTTACTTGGTTGATTTCTATCTAAGGATTCAAATAATTCTTTCCTATAAAATTAGTACTCTTTGAAGATTTTACTGGTTGTTTCTTGTTAATTGCTCTGATTAAAATCAGTGTGCATAAATTTTATCGGTTTCCTTATTTATGATTTTAATTGGTCATCCTTGCCTTAATTACTTGTCTACGTGATTTTTGATTTGTACTAATCCTTTGTTTGTCTGATTTGGATTCTTGCCTTAATTAAACTCTCTTGTTGTTACCGTTGATCAATTACCCCTAATTAAGGGGTCTATTCCGGATGCCCTTATGGTTAATTGATTCTGTGACCCTGTGATTGCCCTTAATTGACTGATTTCTGATTCTTTTACCTTATTTGTCCTACTCCTAAGGTGTTGTAAATACTCTATTATTCTGCCTCTCAAACACGAACAGTAGTTCAACATACACACACACACACACTCTCAAATTCTCTCTTCTTTCTCTGCTACCTGTGCTAACAATTGGTCTAGCCGCCTGAAAGCCAAGGCTAGACAGTGGAACTCTACTTGCTTTACATTCTGCATTTTGTTTCCTTAACTGGTGTGTCTCTAGTTCAATTCTGAAACTCAACTTTATGTGTTCCTTTATGTAATCCATGCCTATTCTTGCACTAGTTAGTTGGCTATGTACTTGATTGTCTTCCTGTTTACTGCTTTACCCAGTATGTTTAAGTTTTACCCTCTCCAGTTCAAGTGTTTAATCAAGCATGCCTAGATCTCATTTGTTTTGTTTGCATGTTTGTTCAGTTCCTGTTTACTCCCCTCAACTAGTATTCTCATGTTAGACTCGTAATGTATTTAATTGATCCTAATTAGTATGACTAATGCACCTCTGTCTTCAACATGACTATTCCCACGCTCTATCTCTATGTTTTAATTACTTTTTACCATGACTGACTTGTTAAGTTCCTGAATCAGTAGACTCCTAGTTGTTTTGTACAGTTGTTGTTCCATATGCTCCCCTTAGACCCTGTTCATGTGTTTTTGATGTGAAGCTGTCTATGTTCCCCAACCCCTTCACCCCTGTTTGTAAAACTAGTTGCTGAATGGTTGTGAGTCTGAGCACTCTGAGTTTGCGTGGTTGTATGTTGAATCTTTGTTCTTTTAGAATTGATTTCAAAACTGTTTTTCACTCTTGGATTTTTCCAAATATCGTTTCTACTCCTGAAAACCTTTTCACTCCTAAAAGTGTTATCTCTACACTGTCTTTAACTAGTTCTTTCAAAACTATGTCCAGCACTCTCACTTCTACTCTTAGATTCTTAAGTTCTACCCCTCCAGTGTGTGTACTGCCTGGGAATCCCTGAGATTCTCCGAACTTTGGCACACTGGGGCTGGCCTTCTCCACACTGCACATAATCACTTTCCTATCTAAAGGATCTTGGTGTGAGCATTGTCCGGGATCCCTGAGGTCCTTAGGGAACTTTGACACACCAGGACACCCTATTTGGCTATGAGATTCTTGGTATCTGAGACTGTTATGAAGAACTGGTGTCTCCAGGTTTACCTTGGGCCTATATGCAGGCTCCCTAGTATAGCTTATATTTATTTATGTAACTCATTCAATTCTGGTTTGTAATATTTATCTTTGTAAATAGATATTGGGGAAATTAGTAAAAGGGGAGGGATTTTTATATGACTTTTTATTGGAAAATTGGGTAGAAATCATGATTTAGGTTTATACTATGCTTATTTGTAGTAGAGATCATGCCTTTAGACTTACATTATGTTACTTGCATTAGAGATCATGTTGTAGGACTATGGTGTTATTTGCATTAGAGATCCTGCTTTAGGATAATTACATTTACTGGCTTTGCATATTAGAAAAAATGTTATAGCTCAGTATTTCACTATCACGAAATTCTGTTTCTGCATAATCATGATCACTGTTGGTTGATTTCCCAATGCACACGCAAGTGTACGTGGTCGACAAGTAATATAGG